>JASPKZ010008456.1:0-161035 GCA_030220185.1 Diploptera punctata | reverse complement strand
TCTCTCGTCTCTCTCTCCTCCATCTTTCTCTCTTCTCTCTCCGCACTCGGTTCCCTCTTTCTCTCTCTCTCGTCTCTCGTCACACTTTCTCACTTCTTCTCTGCGTTCTTCTCCTCTGCTCTCTCGTTCTCTCTCTTCTCCGTCTCTCTTCTTCTCTCTCTTTCTCTCTCTCTCTCTCTCTTTCTCTCTCTCTGTCTGCACGTCTCTCTCTCTCTCTCTCATTCTCTCTCTCTCTTTCTCTCTCTCTCTCTCTCTCTTCCTTTGTTTGATAGCCTATATAGATTATTTATTTATTTAGCCTGATTGAGTCAAAGCCTCTCACTATGACTCATAAACTAGAATATACCAATCATAATTAACACGAATATTGAATATTAAATGAAAATTTTACCGGTAAAGTAATATATATATATATATATATAGGCTTAAACGTAAGATCGATGACATAATAATGTTCACAATAGAGCCTAATTAAAATTAAATCTAAATCTAATCATAAAATATACACAAAGTAGATAAATTAAATTGTTCGGTAGACAGTCTTATCTTATGTACGTAGGCCTACATGAAAAATTGTACAAAGATAAATAATTAGATAAAATAAACTAATTTGTTGGTTATACATTAGGCCTATCTAAAACACCAACTTAAAATATTTGTCAAGCTTAATATTATTTTTCACAAAATAAAATACATTATATTAATTCCTAAAAGAATGGGTGTATATTTAGGCTATTACTTAATTCTTCAATTTGTTTTCGAATAATGATGTAGTTTGAAAGTTTCTGACGAAGGGCTGAAGTTCTGGAAAATGAAACTGTGAAAGAGAGTGTATAGGTCTACCGATTATTCAGAATTCCTATCACACATTTCTGCATGTTTTTAAAGAGGACTTAATATATTTAATTTCTGACAAAGAACCTATGTCCGAAAATGCATCGTTTTGGTGCTATAATAATAATAAATCAAGATTTCAAATTTTATATTTTACAGTAGATATTTACAACTTTGACAAAGGGCGGTATTTATTAGGCATAATGAGATGCCATGTGTTTATAATTGGACGTAAGTCCCTGGTAGTTGACTTTCGTGCAACAAGTAAGTATGCTATGGTGTTCTCAGAATATTCTTGAGCAAACATGGTTCTTACCTGGACGATTGAGGATAGATGAAATGGTAAAAGTGGACAACTGTTTACCTCATTGACCTAAGCAAAGAAATATATTTGATTATAGAGGAAGTGCGGGTAATGTGGACCCTTCGGTTTGAGTGGACTCTGTTAATATCTTCTTTAATTTGTTGCTGCCTTCGAACAGAAAATATTTTAACTTCTTCCCTCATCAACTTCGAAGTGTTTATTATATTCTCTGTCCGAAAAAAGGTTTATTTGTCATATTATTATGAAAATGACAATTTTAAAAGTTTTTCAAGCTAAAATTAATTCTTAATTTCTGTATCGAATATTAAAAATTTTGAAAAATCTCCTAAATATATCATATTATGTAGATGTTGTTTTAATATTCCGACGGGTTTAGTTAGATATTATGTGACATGCCTGCTCTATAAAGTAAGTAAACATACCAAAGGAATTGGTTTAATGTGGATCCTACACGAGGCGGTTAAAGTGGACCTGGTTTACTTTACACGATTATGTAGGCTATATTTTTTCACTGAAGATGCTGTCTGTAAAAACCTTGCACTTAATTATTTTTATTTAATATCCCTGTAATTTTTCTAAACCCAAATACCGTCGCTGTCTGCAGATGAATGGTGTGTGTATGTTATAATTAACAATAATTTTTCAAAACATTAAATAAATATCAACGCTTTTAATTATATCAGCCCTAAATACTTTCAGATTAATTTGTGCCTGTCTGTATAAATTAATAGAGTATGTAAATTTAAAAGTAATCTAAAAGCTAGGATGACTCTGGGGTCCACTTTACCCGAATATGGAGGTTAAAGTGGACCTTTATTGTAATGTAAAATAGTTTATAAATTATAAAGATGTTCCATATTTGAATAAATTAACAATGCTATTTTATAGTTATAACACTAATGATAATCACTGTAATTAAACAAAATTAAAATTCCTTAATTAACAGAAGAAAAACAGCAAATTCAAAATAGGGGTCCATATTACCCGAAGTTTCTCTAATATCATTTAACACTAAACCAGTACATTTCCGGACATGATTTCCTAAACAAAACTTAATCAATCAACAGATCCCGGAAGTGTGTAGGCCTAATCATTTTATATTTGCTGTAGGATGTAGTGTACAGTCCTTATTTAATGTTTGAAGTCGGAATCAACTGGAAACAGTTGCGAACTGCCAACCCAAGCTTTTGGAGCAATAAATGTTAGTCCGCAACTTTGATGTTCACACGTAAGGCTCTTCCACTGAGTACACGTGAGGCTCTTCCACTGAGTACACGTAAGGCTCTTCCACTGAGTCTTTTAAATTTAATGATGTCGAAAGCCACTGCATCGTCTGCGTCTGCTAACAAACCAACTTCACGCAGCATATGAACGTGCCGTTATAAATTAGTGTTCATAACGACTAGAATTTCATTGTTTTAAACTTCATATTGAATTATAGATATCCAAAGTCTACAGAAATATTTTTGTTCATAGTTTCACAGGCATTTTGTGTTTTGTAAGCTTACAGCGTGATTAAAAACCATCGGAAATTGCATTCTATTCTATAGGCCTATTAAAAATAATAAACTGACATTTTTACGAGAGGAAACCCGCGTCCTAAAATCTGTAGTTTCACTGCTTCATTTTTTAGACAGTTTAAAATCTTCACTCAAATTACGTGTAGGACCTTTACATTGTACCAAAACATACATTGAGATTATTGATTAATGTCTTGAATAAATGAACTGAATATTAATGTTTAATGAAATGTTAAACATTGATGTTTGATTAAATATGAAATGAAATTCCACCATAATATTTACCTTGACAATTGAGAGAAACCACGAACCCTCTAGACAGGGTGACCAGCACCTGGATTTAAACTCGGAACCTTCTAAATATGAGTTTTAGTAATTGTTAGGTTATGATTTATAGTACAACAAATGTAGGATCAAATATTTTTTTTTTACTTTCAACTCGGTACTCGTAGCCAAAGCAAATTTAATTGATACCTGTGCCTAATATATTTTTATGTGCAAGAGCGACATAATTTCATTAGTGTATGACTTAAGTCCATGCGCCGTTAATATATGGTAAGTGAGAAACAAATAATATAATCTACTCTAAACATACTGTGTTATCACTAAATAGATACTAAATTTGTACCACTTAGCATCCGGCCATCATTATCCTTCACCTGTGTGGAAAGGAACGGGAAGCTACCACACCTATAATTCCCTAGTAAAGCTGCAAAGCATGGCATGAACATGCTATGGTAGCAGTGAAAAACCTGCCCTCAGGCAGGATGGTTGGACTAAAGAGAATGTTTTGTACTTTTACTTCTGTTTTCTACATACGGGGGATCTATAGCTAATAGCCTATGTAAAAAATGTACCCGATGTTTAAATTATACAAATAGACTAAAAGTCTATCGAACAGAATGCAGTATCCATCCATCCATAGTAATTCTGCCCGAGGGCAGGTCTTTGCAGCTTTACTACGGAATTGTAGATGTGGTAGCTTCCCGTTGCTTTCCATACCGGTGAAGGCTGATGATGATAATGATAAGGATGATGATGATGGCCATATGATTTCGGGGACCGTTTGGGCCTTAAAGGTTTCCTGACATTTGTCTTACAGGTGAGGAAAAACCCCGATAAAAACCTCACCCAGAAAAACTGTCCCGACCGGGGATCGAACCCGGGCCCGCTGCGTGACAAGGCAGCACGCTACCTCGAGACCACAGCAATGATTTAAATTGTCACCAAAAATATTTCCTACATTTAAGGGTTTATAATTAATACTCTTTATTAATCATCGAATCATCAGTATTTTATTTATAGAAACTATTCAAATTCATCTTCTGAATTCTGAAATGTTCAGTGCACATTTGGTTTAATTTCCACAAGTGAGTAAAAATACAGCACTGTGATGTGAAAGGAGAAGTGTGTCTGCAAACAACGTAACAAATAATATGGGATAAACAGTTGTAACACGGAAGCAGACCAGAGGATGTCTAACAACTTTTTAGTAGACATTTCCTTGGGAATATCCTCTGTTATGTAAGTGTAGCCGTTATTTAATGCTAGCAAAATAGGTGCTCATTTCTTCGCTCAACCAGGATAACGTTTTAAAAGTGTTTTGTCATTTGTTTTACATTTCTTGCGCGTGTAACTTTACTTGTAAACTTCGACTCCCGGAATGAGAGAAAAGAGGTTCAATAATTGTGCACTCTCTTTGACTTAAAACGCAAAAGTTACAATGGAAATATCTTTTTGAATAGAATTGAAAGTTTTTTTATACCCAGTAATAATGGGCCTCCTGATAATAAGTACAGTTATAATAATAATAATAATAATAATAATAATGATAATAATAATAATAGGCCTAATATAGTAATAGGCTAATGGTATTATTACTACTACTAGGCCTACTACTAATAGGACGAACATATGGATGCGAAAAATGGACTGTTATTTTAAGGGAGGAAAGAAGATTACGAGTAACTTATTTGAGAATAAAGTTCTTAGGAAAATGTTTAGACCAAAGAGAGATGAACAGGCAGGTGAATGGAGGAGACTACATAACAGTGAACAACATGGTCTTTATAGGAAGTCAGATATAATGAGAACAGTTAAGTCTCATAGACTTATGGGCAGGACATGTGACAGGAATGGGGAATGAAAGAAGTACATGGAAGCTTCTTGTAGGAAAACCAGATGGAAAACGCCCATTGGTAGACCAAGAAGGAGGTGGGAGAATAACATTAATTATGATTTGAGGAAGTAGATTATACAGGGGATGATTGGAAAACATTAGCTCAGGATAGGGATGTATTGAGAGCTTATGTCCGCGCGGCCATGAACTTATGGGTTCGATAGTGCCACTGAGTTAGTTAGCTAGTTTAATAACAATAATGGTAATCATACAAAAGTTAACTTATAGGCATAATAACCATCATTATAAAATATTAGAATAAACAGTTGTTTTCTTCAGAAAACTTACCAAAAATACAATAATTACAAATAAAGCATAGGCTACTGACTACACCTAAACATGATATAACTTATGTTAAAACATCTGTAATTAATAATACAATTTAAAAAATGTATAATAATAAAAAGAGTAAACAAATTTATGCCCAAATTCATTTGTGTCATTTTGGGGAAAAAAATTATAGGCCTAATGGTTGATATAGGCTAATTATATTTATATTTTTTTTTGGAAAAAATATTATAATGGTTGATATAGGCTAATTGTCCACCGCTGTGGTCTCGAGGTAGCGTGCTGCCTTCTCATGCAGCGGGCCCGGGTTCGATCCGGTCGGGGCAGTTTTTCTGGGTGAGGTTTTTATCGGGGTTTTTCCTCACCTGTAAGACAAATGCCAGGAAAACTTTAAGGCCCAAACGGTCCCTGAAATCATATGGCCATCATCATGATCATCATCCTTCACCGGTGTGGAAAGCAACGGGAAGCTACCACACCTACAATTCCCTAGTAAAGCTGCAAGCATAGCATGAAAATGCTATAATTGCAGTGAAGGACCTGCCTTCGGGCAGAATTACTATGGATGGAGATAGGCTAATTTAAAAATAATCTTATTCATTCTTGTATCTCTGGTATAGACGTTCATGTCAAATATGTTTATATTTTATGTCAAGCATATTCAGTTAGGATACATAGTCCTGGTTATTTTTATAAAAGCTATAGCATACCTCGCCGTAGCGTAGTGGTTAAGGCACTGCGCTAGAAGCCGGAAGGTCGAGGGTTCAAGTCCCGGTGGGGTCAGGATTTTTAAACTGACTAAAACCTTCTGGCGGCACTATGGCCCTGGGGTCGACTCAGCCTCTAACGTAAATGAGTACCAGACGCTTGTTCTGGTGTAAAGACGGCCGTCACGCAGGGCTGACAACCGGGCTGACAACCGGGCTGACATCAAGTGCCGATTGTCCAGAAAAAGTGGGAGCCTTAACCTCCCACTACCCCAAGAGCCTCCTGAGGCCTATAGTGGGAATACTTTTTAATAGCATACCTACTATAGGCTACTTTGTTTAATGTTAAGTCGGTCCCAATGGCCTATTGGTTACCATGATTGCCTCTGATTCCGAAATTCGCGCTTCAAATCCGAACGGGGCTAGTGTTTTAAGAGCATAAATATCCTGATTGCTTCCTTTGGTTGGGAAATAAAGTCATTAACCGCCAACCTCAAGCCTGTAATAAGAGATCTGTGTGCAATATTTATGTACCCTTTCACGTCCAGATGTGAATGCGACGCTAATAAACTGTGGTGTTAAAGAGCGTCTGTAAATAATTTGTTCCCTTATTTCTAATACTTACCCCCCTTTTTTTTTTTTTTTTTTTTTTTTTTCAAATTATTACTTTTTTAGGTATTTTGGCTGCAAGCGTAAGCCTATATCGCAGCACTACGTTATCTACAGCCACGTGTCTTGCATAAATTTACTGATTTTTACCTGTTGGCACTGGGCATAAACATTGATGAATTTATTTTCAATTAGATTGTGGAAATAAAAACCTAATTCAGCATTTGCTTCGTCGAGATATTTAGTCTATGTCGGTTCTTGATCTCACATTCTATCATCTGAGTCAAATCGTTTAGTATCTTCTTCTGTTTTCTTTGATACGTCTATCATCCAACAACTTTATGTCTCAATCCAGAGAAACTGACGAAGAGAAATTTAAAAGAAAACAAGAAATGGACTTAATTCTCCAGTTGATGTGTAAAGAAAGCCCTATTTTAATTTGAGTTAGGCCTATATATCTTTGAGTTGCGAGGCTATGAAATATGCTCATCACATCAGAGGTGTCTCCTGTCTAGCGAATTCGGGTTGTATACCCGGCAGTAACTTATTGGAAATTTTAATTCTAAAATAGGACTATTCAATCTGAGGAGCGTTGGCGGTGTACAGTTATACGTTAGATAACTGGATTAAATTCTAAACACCTCCTCGTAACATAGGCTATGTTGAGAAGGCGTGTGGTACTGTAGATAACGACTCTCCATCAATGGACGGCCCCCTTAGTGCTTTCCGACCGGAGTGGCCTCGTATTGGTACCAGATTTCCTTCACTTCTTCATCCCTTATCGTTTAATACCTGTTCAGATCTTTTAATGGAATCTTACTTTGTTGGGGCCTACATGTTTTAATAACCTTCGTTAGGAAGGAAAGTAAAACTGTGGATAAACAACCTGAAATAATAGGTCTTTTAAGTAAAATTTGTCGATATTTTAATTGCGATGCTAAATGGTCTGAGCTGTTCAAGAGCATCGGCAAGTTAAAGAATATATATATTTCTTCTATGCGTGCAAATATAACCGTTCTGAAAAAAAAAAATTGTAGTTAGCCTACATTTTCTTATTCGGAATGAGGAAAATTCGAGGATGAGTTTTATTGGGAGAGGAAATTAATAGGCTACCCGACTGTCTTCTACCACATATAGGCTATGAATGCCACGATAAGGGAAACTCCCGTGACAAAACTTATAATTGTTATAGGAACTCACCGCTTGCATTGCAGTTAGTTTCTTAACAGAAATATTCTTTTGATGCCCTGAAGGCATCATGTAACCATAAAAGTAGCCTATCATATAGGCCTATTTAGTTTTTTATATAATTTATTTAGTATACATAAATATGTTGTTCAAATTTCAAACATACATAATTTAGATCATGGATTTAATATAATACTGTTATAGCCTATATTCAAGGTTTTTTGTGGCCCTAAAAAGGCCATTCTCTTAAATTTAAAGAAACTAAAAAGTTTTTTGTGTGGTTTTTGCTATAAAAAATCGAAAGTTGGGCGTGAAAGGGATAGGCCTATGCACTCGCACGCAAATAATTTTGTTCCTCTTTAGCACTACAATCATTTACCGTTACACGATATTTGATGTACTCCTTAGGCCTAGCCTAAAGGAAGACCACAAAGTTGGCTTCTCCCTTTATTTCTCGATATTGTGACGGTTATTGTTGAATTAACTGATATAGGCCTACATAGACATTTACACGATGGATTGAGAGTTCAAAACATCGTATGGAGATCATCATTTATGTAATACTGCTCAATTCCGAGCAATGTCCGGACAGACATTATAGAAGATAGCCTAATCTTCGTCTACCTACTGCTTATGAAGCGGTGCTTCACACTTCCTGGCTTGAATACATTTCCCCTCCTTATCCCAATGTTGTTGAGTCAGACATAAAGAGTCAGGGTTCGATTCTTTCGAGGTGACAAGTTTTCTAGATGAGGATTTTTCGGAGTATTTCCTTTCCTGTAAAACAAATATCAAGAAATTTAAAAGTTGAAATAATCCCGAAAACAATCGTGTTAATTATAACCATTCTCCCTCATTAAAACACAACAGACTAATGGTTACACCTAAAACATGGTTTGGTCTTGATATAAAAACGTACAGGCCTGTAAGTCAGTGAAATAAAAACATTGTTTTTCTTGACGTTTCCCCGACAAAACAGGCTTGAAGTTACAATTCAAAACTGCAAAATAAAAATAAGTAAAGAGGTTATGCTCACTTTGTAGATGAAGTCATTAAGGCAGCATTGATGGAATTTATTTATTCATTTTTTCAGGAGGGTTACATCACGGTTTTAAGCAAGAAACTGCGAATTTCACATATGGTTGCTTTTTGCACGCTCAGGGAAAACAAGAGAGTACTAAAAACAGACAAACACGTGCATGATATAGATGCGTTTGGAACTTGTAATCAATTGGATCATGTGAATGCAGATTATAAGCTTACTCTTGCGTATCATTTATTTGTTAAACCACTTGGATTAATTATAAAGAAAAAACTAGGAATCGACACTGTAAGGTTTAAATGTAGTAGGCCTACGACATTTATCAAATGTTCTAAAAATTGAAATAGAAGAGTCTTATAAAGACAGCCAAATAAAACATTGGTCTTAGTTTCAATTCGATAATGGAAAATTGTTGAGTTCTCTCAAATTACATTATTAGTCTATTATTAACTCTGCTGACTTAATTCTATTCTTCACCGTACTATAAACATCACAGTGCTGTTAGAGACACGTGGAAGAGTCGGACTAAGTTCCTTTCTATGCCACTCAAAGTGTCTCGGCAATAGTAGGCCTAATCATTTAGCAAGGAGAAACAAAAATGACAAATTTTGACTTAGTTCCTTTCTAGAAAGTGCGATTCAATTATAGTATAACATGCCATTACTTAATTATCCCTAATTACTCATAATTATTTTATCACAATGGTTATTTTCACAAATTATTTAGAAAAACCTTACGTAAGGAAGACTAATTTAGTGTAACTTAGGCCCAGGCTACATAATTTGAAGTTTCTACGCATCTTTATTAGATTATTTTAAGTTAGGCCTAATATACTCGGTTAAGCATTGTTTCTGTTATTTACACAGGTATCCTCAACCAAAATATACAATGTTTTTCTTCCACACTTCCCGGTCTTGCGTGTCTGCTTCTGTCCTATTTCTCTTCTTCATGTTGTCTTGAATTCCCTTTATCCACGTATAGGCCTATTATTGCTAGGTTATCAAAAGTAATGAGAAAATGTTTACTGATTTAATGCTGGTTAATAATGTTAATGTATAATATAGGCTACATCGGCCTAGAATAGACCAACAGCTAGACAAAAATATTGAATATTATGAATGTAATATTTAAGGTTAGGTTTGATATGTATAATTCCGGTCACATGGAGTAGCTCAGCACATCTGTCAGATTCGAGCTTTAGGCTGTCATAGGATCCCTAGCCCTTCTATGGCTACAAGGGCTTATTCAAAATTGAAGAAAAGTAATATGCATATAAGCTTAAGGAAGTCGAAAACATCCAAATAGGATCATTAAAATGTAATGTTAGGTGTAGGGCTAATACAGATAGGCCTATTAGATGAGGTTCAATTTATTAAATTTCCATGGCACACAGCCCTTGGCCTAACACCCGATTTCTGATCTCATATCCACGTGTTAATCTTAGATCATTCGCCAATGTAAGTGTTACACGTGGTTAATGTGACGAGTCCCTTAGCCGTTTTTAACCTGGAGCCGCTACTTATTGTAGATACCCAAATTCCTCAAGTTTCTGGATTGGGCATACTGGTCGAAATTTCTTCCCCGATTGGGACTCGAACCAGTACATGTCCTGTAGTTCTGCAGCAAGACATCATGGTTAAACCGTTCGACTACGACGTGGGACAATTTAATTTCAAGAGTGAAATAACTTACTTGGACTAAAATAATAATAATTGTTTGAGGAAGAGAAGAAGATTCTAAGATTAGGTCTATTTAAATGTTTTAACATTTTGTTCTTAGACGGAAGGGAATGTTTACGATTGATGGCCTTGAAGTAGCGCAAACGCCTTTAAAACAAATGTTCGTGTTTCGATTTACAAAGTTGTGCTTTTCATGAGAAAGATTCGAGGAAGCCCACACTCTTTTATGATGAGACTAACTTCATAACAGAAATACATTACGATAAACTTGGAAAAAGAAATTGACTAATAAATATTGTTTTGCAGTGATGAATAACCAAATCAAGTCTTATCACAACGTACTACGTAGTGAGGCCAAAAGGTAAAGCATAGGCTTACTGTTCTCGGAAATAAGTTATAACCAAATCAAGTCTTATCACAACGTACTACGTAGTGAGGCCAAAAGGTAAAGCATAGGCTTACTGTTCTCGGAAATAAGTTTATAACCAAATCAAGTCTTATCACAACGTACTACGTAGTGAGGCCAAAAGGTTAAAGCATAGGCTTACTGTTCTCGGAAATAAGTTATAACCAAATCAAGTCTTATCACAACGTACTACGTAGTGAGGCCAAAAGGTAAAGCATAGGCTTACTGTTCTCGGAAATAAGTTATAACCAAATCAAGTCTTACCACAACGTACTACGTAGTGAGGCCAAAAGGTAAAGCATAGGCTTACTGTTCTCGGAAATAAGTTATAACCAAATCAAGTCTTATCACAACGTACTACGTAGTGAGGCCAAAAGGTAAAGCATAGGCTTACTGTTCTCGGAAATAAGTTATAACCAAATCAAATCTTATCACAACGTACTACGTAGTGAGGCCAAAAGGTAAAGCATAGGCTTACTGTTCTCGGAAATAAGTTATAACCAAATCAACGTCTTATCACAACGTACTACGTAGTGAGGCCAAAAGGTAAAGCATAGGCTTACTGTTCTCGGAAATAAGTTATAACCAAATCAAGTCTTACCACAACGTACTACGTAGTGAGGCCAAAAGGTAAAGCATAGGCTTACTGTTCTCGGAAATAAGTTATAACCAAATCAAGTCTTACCACAACGTACTACGTAGTGAGGCCAAAAGGTAAAGCATAGGCTTACTGTTCTCGGAAATAAGTTATAACCAAATCAAGTCTTATCACAACGTACTACGTAGTGAGGCCAAAAGGTAAAGCATAGGCTTACTGTTCTCGGAAATAAGTTATAACCAAATCAAATCTTATCACAACGTACTACGTAGTGAGGCCAAAAGGTAAAGCATAGGCTTACTGTTCTCGGAAATAAGTTATAACCAAATCAAGTCTTATCACAACGTAGGCCCTACTACGTAGTGAGGCCAAAAGGTAAAGCATAGGCTTACTGTTCTCGGAAATAAGTTATAACCAAATCAAATCTTATCACAACGTACTACGTAGTGAGGCCAAAAGGTAAAGCATAGGCTTACTGTTCTCGGAAAATAAGTTATAACCAAATCAAGTCTTATCACAACGTACTACGTAGTGAGGCCAAAAGGTAAAGCATAGGCTTACTGTTCTCGGAAATAAGTTATAACCAAATCAAGTCTTATCACAACGTACTACGTAGTGAGGCCAAAAGGTTAAAGCATAGGCTTACTGTTCTCGGAAATAAGTTATAACCAAATCAAGTCTTATCACAAAGTACTACAGAGTGAGGCCAAAAGGTAAAGCATAGGCTTACTGTTCTCGGAAATAAGTTATAACCAAATCAAGTCTTATCACAACGTACTACGTAGTGAGGCCAAAAGGTAAAGCATAGGCTTACTGTTCTCGGAAATAAGTTATAACCAAATCAAGTCTTATCACAACGTACTACGTAGTGAGGCCAAAAAGGTAAAGCATAGGCTTACTGTTCTCGGAAATAAGTTATAACCAAATCAAGTCTTATCACAACGTACTACGTGGTGAGGTCAAAAGGTAAAGCATAGGCTTACTGTCTCGGAAATAAGTTATAACCAAATCAAGTCTTACCACAACGTACTACGTAGTGAGGCCAAAAGGTAAAGCATAGGCTTACTGTTCTCGGAAATAAGTTATAACCAAATCAAGTCTTATCACAACGTACTACGTTGTGAGGCCAAAAGGTAAAGCATAGGCTTACTGTTCTCGGAAATAAGTTATAACCAAATCAAATCTTATCACAACGTACTACGTAGTGAGGCCAAAAGGTAAAGCATAGGCTTACTGTTCTCGGAAATAAGTTATAAACCAAATCAAGTCTTATCACAACGTACTACGTATTGAGGCCAAAAGGTAAAGCATAGGCTTACTGTTCTCGGAAATAAGTTATAACCAAATCAAATCTTATCACAACGTACTACGTAGTGAGGCCAAAAGGTAAAGCATAGGCTTACTGTTCTCGGAAATAAGTTATAACCAAATCAAGTCTTATCACAACGTACTACGTAGTGAGGCCAAAAGGTAAAGCATAGGCTTACTGTTGTCGGAAATAAGTTATAACCAAATCAAGTCTTATCACAACGTACTACGTAGTGAGGCCAAAAGGTAAAGCATAGGATAATGTTTTTCTCGGAAAAACGTTATAACCAAATCAAGTTTTTCTCACAAAGTACTACGTTAGTGAGGCCCAAAGGTAAAGCATAGGCTTACTGTTTTCTCGGAAAATAACGTTATCACCAAATCAAGTCTTATCACAACGTACTACGTAGTGAGGCAAAAAGGTAAAGCATAGGCTTACTGTTCTCGGGAAAATTACAGTTATAACAAAATCAAGTCTGATCACAACGTCTATTACGTAAGTGAGGCCAAAAGGGTAATGAAAGCATAGGCTTACTGTTCTCGGAAATAAGTTATAATCAAATCAAGTTCTTATCACAACCTACTAAGTGGGTGAGGCCAAAAGGTAAAGCATAGGCTTACTGTTCTCGGAAATAAGTTATAACCAAATCAAGTCTTATCACAACGTACTACGTAGTGAGGCCAAAAGGTAAAGCATAGGCTTACTGTTCTCGGAAATAAGTTATAACCAAATCAAATCTTATCACAACGTACTACGTAGTGAGGCCAAAAGGAAAGCATAGGCTTACTGTTCTCGGAAATAAGTTATAACCAAATCAAGTCTTATCACAACGTACTACGTAGTGAGGCCAAAAGGTAAAGATAGGCTTACTGTTCTCGGAAATAAGTTATAACCAAATCAAGTCTTACCACAACGTACTACGTAGTGAGGCCAAAAGGTAAAGCATAGGCTTACTGTTCTCGGAAATAAGTTATAAACCAAATCAAGTCTTACCACAACGTACTACGTAGTGAGGCCAAAAGGTAAGCATAGGCTTACTGTTCTCGGAAATAAGTTATAACCAAATCAAGTCTTATCACAACGTACTACGTAGTGAGGCCAAAAGGTAAAGCATAGGCTTACTGTTCTCGGAAATAAGTTATAACCAAATCAAATCTATCACAAACGTACTACGTAGTGAGGCCAAAAGGTAAAGCATAGGCTTACTGTTCTCGGAAATAAGTTATAACCAAATCAAGTCTTATCACAACGTACTAGTAGTGAGGCCAAAAGGTAAAGCATAGGCTTACTGTTCTCGGAAATAAGTTATAACCAAATCAAGTCTTATCACAAAGTACTACGTAGTGAGGCCAAAAGGTAAAGCATAGGCTTACTGTTCTCGGAAATAAGTTATAACCAAATCAAGTCTTATCACAACGTACTACGTAGTGAGGCCAAAAGGTAAAGCATAGGCTTACTGTTCTCGGAAATAAGTTATAACCAAATCAAGTCTTATCACAACGTACTACGTAGTGAGGCCATAAGGTAAAGCATAGGCTTACTGTTCTCGGAAATAAGTTATAACCAAATCAAGTCTTATCACAACGTACTACGTGGTGAGGCCAAAAGGTAAAGCATAGGCTTACTGTTCTCGGAAATAAGTTATAACCAAATCAAGTCTTACCACAACGTACTACGTAGTGAGGCCAAAAGGTAAAGCATAGGCTTACTGTTCTCCGAAATAAGTTATAACCAAATCAAGTCTTATCACAAAGTAGGCCTACTACGTAGTGAGGCCAAAAGGTAAAGCATAGGCTTACTGTTCTCGGAAATAAGTTATAACCAAATCAAGTCTTATCACAACGTACTACGTAGTGAGGCCAAAAGGTAAAGCATAGGCTTACTGTTCTCGGAAATAAGTTATAACCAAATCAAGTCTTATCACAAACGTACTACGTAGTGAGGCCAAAAGGTAAAGCCTAGGCTTACTGTTCTCGGAAATAAGTTATAACCAAATCAAGTCTTATCACAACGTACTACGTAGTGAGGCCAAAAGGTAAAGCATAGGCTTACTGTTCTCGAAAATAAGTTATAACCAAATCAAGTCTTATCACAACGTACTACGTAGTGAGGCCAAAAGGTAAAGCATAGGCTTACTGTTCTCGGAAATAAGTTATAACCAAATCAAGTCTTATCACAACGTACTACGTAGTGAGGCTAAAAGGTAAAGCATAGGCTTACTGTTCTCGGAAAATAAGTTATAACCAAATCAAGTCTTATCACAAAGTACTACGTAGTGAGGCCAAAAGGTAAAGGCATAGGCTTACTGTTCTCGGAAATAAGTTATAACCAAATCAAGTCTTACCACAACGTACTACGTAGTGAGGCCAAAAGGTAAGCATAGGCTTACTGTTCTCGGAAATAAGTTATAACCAAATCAAGTCTTATCACAACGTACTACGTAGTGAGGCCAAAAGGTAAAGCATAGGCTTACTGTTCTCGGAAATAAGTTATAACCAAATCAAGTCTTATCACAACGTACTACGTAGTGAGGCCAAAAGGTAATGCATAGGCTTACTGTTCTCGGAAATAAGTTATAACCAAATCAAGTCTTATCACAAAGTACTAAGTAGTGAGGCCAAAAGGTAAAGGATAGGCTTACTGTTCTCGGAAATAAGTTATAACCAAATCAAGTCTTATCACAACGTACTACGTAGTGAGGCCAAAAGGTAAAGCATAGGCTTACTGTTCTCGGAAATAAGTTATAACCAAATCAAGTCTTATCACAACGTACTACGTAGTGAGGCCAAAAGGTAAAGCATAGGCTTACTGTTCTCGGAAATAAGTTATAACCAAATCAAGTCTTATCACAACGTACTACGTAGTGAGGCCAAAAGGTAAAGCATAGGCTTACTGTTCTCGGAAATAAGTTATAACCAAATCAAATCTTATCACAACGTACTACGTAGTGAGGCCAAAAGGTAAAGCATAGGCTTACTGTTCTCGGAAATCAGTTATAACCAAATCAAGTCTTATCACAACGTACTACGTAGTGAGGCCAAAAGGTAAAGCATAGGCTTACTGTTCTCGGAAATAAGTTATAACCAAATCAAGTCTTATCACAACGTACTACGTAGTGAGGCCAAAAGGTAAAGCATAGGCTTACTGTTCTCGGAAATAAGTTATAACCAAATCAAGTCTTATCACAACGTACTGCGTAGTGAGGCCAAAAGGTAAAGCATAGGCTTACTGTTCTCGGAAATAAGTTATAACCAAATCAAGTCTTACCACAACGTACTACGTAGTGAGGCCAAAAGGTAAAGCATAGGCTTACTGTTCTCGGAAATAAGTTATAACCAAATCAAGTCTTATCACAAAGTACTACGTAGTGAGGCCAAAAGGTAAAGCATAGGCTTACTGTTCTCGGAAATAAGTTATAACCAAATCAAGTCTTACCACAACGTACTACGTAGTGAGGCCAAAAGGTAAAGCATAGGCTTACTGTTCTCGGAAATAAGTTATAACCAAATCAAGTCTTATCACAACGTACTACGTAGTGAGGCCAAAAGGTAAAGCATAGGCTTACTGTTCTCGGAAATAAGTTATAACCAAATCAAGTCTTATCACAAAGTACTACGTAGTGAGGCCAAAAGGTAAAGCATAGGCTTACTGTTCTCGGAAATAAGTTATAACCAAATCAAATCTTACCACAACGTACTACGTAGTGAGGCCAAAAGGTAAAGCATAGGCTTACTGTTCTCGGAAATAAGTTATAACCAAATCAAGTCTTATCACAACGTACTACGTAGTGAGGCCAAAAGGTAAAGCATAGGCTTACTGTTCTCGGAAATAAGTTATAACCAAATCAAGTCTTACCACAACGTACTACGTAGTGAGGCCAAAAGGTGAAGCATAGGCTTACTGTTCTCGGAAATAAGTTATAACCAAATCAAGTCTTATCACAACGTACTACGTAGTGAGGCCAAAAGGTAAAGCATAGGCTTACTGTTCTCGGAAATAAGTTATAACCAAATCAAGTCTTACCACAACGTACTACGTAGTGAGGCCAAAAGGTAAAGCATAGGCTTACTGTTCTCGGAAATAAGTTATAACCAAATCAAGTCTTACCACAACGTACTACGTAGTGAGGCCAAAAGGTAAAGCATAGGCTTACTGTTCTCGGAAATAAGTTATAACCAAATCAAGTCTTATCACAACGTACTACGTAGTGAGGCCAAAAGGTAAAGCATAGGCTTACTGTTCTCGGAAATAAGTTATAACCAAATCAAATCTTATCACAACGTACTACGTTGTGAGGCCAAAAGGTAAAGCATAGGCTTACTGTTCTCGGAAATAAGTTATTATTAAATATCGACCTAAATGAGCGAAACGTTCATTTTCTCCTAACTAGGGGATATTGTCAAAGAATCTATAATTTTACGAATGATTATGGGTGTGAAATATGGTCTCTTACACTGAAGGAAGAAAACAAATTAAGATTGCACGAAAATAGGATACTAAGACGAACATTCGAATCCTTGAAGTTTTAGTGCGGAACTTCATAATAATATAAATATTATCGTCGTGGTTATTATGTAGGCCTATAGATGGTTGAGATGGGCCGGTCATAATGGGCGACAGTGGAAAAAACCTACTTTCAAAATGTGGTATTCAGAAAAATCTTAAGTTGAAGGCAAGAGGAAAGCCTAGGCATAAGTGCGAGGATAACAGTCGAATGTATCTTAAGGAAATGGGTAACCTATCGGAGATACGAAATGTATTATAATAGGAAGTTCTTAAACTGTAAATCTTAACATTTTTGGTGACCTTCTAACTGAATAAACTTACATGTTTTTCAAATATCAGTGTAGCCTATCATTTATATAAAATTTCATAACATAAACACATTAAAATGTTGCATTTTTAAGGCTTTGATAAGACATTTTCCTGTGTCGGCCAGGAAATATTTTGTTGTATTTCTATCTCTTAATGAATAATAGTAAAGAAGAAACTAAAAACGTCCCGCGCCGTAGCCGAGTGGTTAAGGTAGGAAGCCTTGGCGCAGAGCTACGGGACTTGCGCTGGTTCGAGTCTCCATGGGGGAAGATATTTTCTCATGGTATTTCGGCCAGTATGGGACCGGTGCCCACCCAGCATCGTGAGGCAATTGGGTAGCTACAATACGTAGCGGCTCCAGGTTGAGGAACCAACTATAACGGCTGGGGGACCCGACATGCTAACCACATGTCACCCATACACTGGCTGTTGATCATCTACCTCTGTGATTGACACATGTGGATGTGAAGGGCCAGCAGCCGGCTGGTAAAAGGGCAACCGCTGAAAAGTGGAAAGGCCCTCAATCGGATCAATCGGATCGAAACTAAAACTCAATAATAGTACTGCAAATAGTTCATGATTAAGGAATTGTAATAAAACATTTTAATTTTTTGCAATAGTCGCTGGTAAAATGCAAAATGTTTCCTGTTCACACACTCAATATTGAATTATCTGCACCCAGAATTCCTCAAGCGACTGTAAACAAATTGTGCGATTTTTATTTTCTTCTGTTGATTCATTATCATTTTTAAAAGTTTAGTTTCCTTGTTGACTTCTTCCTCTCTTCTCATGCTTTTCTTTTTGGATACTTTTTTGGACTTCTCAGGTTTCTTTGTCGCTCGTCCAGACATCCTTGTTTTCTGCTCTCATTTGGTTTTTTCTTCAGCTACTTTTATAGGCCTATTCTTCTCCAACAATTTTTTTGTATGGACTCTAAGTGAGATATCAGTGTAGGGCCTATATGGGATCATTCTTTTTTTTTTGTTATTTTTCCTTCCGAAATCTTGCATTCAGATAGGCCTATAGGCCTAGATTTTCAATTATTTTGTTTAATTGAGATATTCTTTGCAGTACTGATGAAGGTCCTGATTCAACGTGATTCAAAGCATGTTCCTGTCCATAGGCTATGGCATTCAAACGATTTTTCTTGAGTGTGTTATAAACTGGTAGACCTTTACTGATTTTCAGACTTTCAATAGCCAAAGTCCCATATAAACGAAAGCAGACAGTGTCAAATACGTTCTTCTTCAAATAGCAGAATTCGCAGTGTTCACCAAATCAGCAATCTGCAAGTTTCATAGCTCATATTTCTTCATCCACACACTACTCGTTGATTTGAACTGTGTCATGTCATGTTAGCTCGATCTATTATTATTATTATTATTATTATTATTATTATTATTATTATTATTATTATTATTATTATTAATATTATTATTAAGATTAAGGTAAAAGATTAGACTACCAATGGTTTAGAGTAAAGTTCTTAGGATTTTTTTTTTGCACCAAAGAGAGATACGAAGAGACAAAGTGAATAGAGATGATTACAAATCAGTGAGTTAGGCCTATATGATAGGCATATTTATGGGAAATAAGATGTAATGGTAAAAGTTAAGTCTCGTAGACTGCGATTGGCCGGACATGTGATACGATTGGGGAATGAAATAGTGGCATGGAAACCCTCTGTGGGAAAACCAGAGGGTTACCAGTAAGTAGGCAAAGAAGGAGGTAAGAAAAATAACATTAACCACGATTTGTGGGAGTAAAATTACAGAGAGGAAGATTGGAAAACATTAGTTTAGGATACGGCTGTATGGAGAGCTTATGTCCTCGCGGGCATGAACCTCCGGTTTCGATAGTGCCAATGCTTTAGAGTTGGACTATTATTAATAATTAGTTTAACTTCTCCCATTTAGGTAGCCTATGGTATTTGTCGCATTGTTAACAACTTATAAAGTCACTATAAGACAAAAAATCTTCGATTTTGACGGTAATGTAATCTATTCTAAATGAATAGGCCGTCCTAGCTGATTGATTTAGTCTATTTGGCACTCATCCAGTTTCTTCATTCCGTTGAATTAAGCTACGTCTTTAATGTAGGCCTAAACTAAAATGGCAATAGGCTATTTAATTATTTCGTTCACAATAATGTTAATCAAGATTAGGAATTAGACTACTGGTAGAAGTAGCCTAAATAATATAAGTTACTATTTAGGCCTAAATCAAGTTTTCTTGTAGGCCTAAATTTCTAAAGAATTGCACATTGGACAGTCTATGCTGTTGATATGTGATCTCTTCGCTGGTATTCATAGGACTATTAATTCAAAGCCAGAGCTGTTTAACTTAATAGTTGTAACTAAACGCAATAATGAAACTATACACAAAAAGTACTTATATTCCTGTAGCAAAAATTGTTCTGCCAGAGGCATTGTAACATAGGCCTAAATGTTTTTACCGTGTATCTTGTGTTGTATGTTATTGTATTTTATATTAATGCTATGAACCTGTAAGTAGGCCTAGGCTATATTTTTATTTTCAATTCATCAACAGATCAATAATATCGCATATTGAATGTAAGAAAAAGGCAAAACTTTATTATAATCAGCACTAACTTGGTCTAAATGCATGATATAGGCTCTAAAAGATTGAAGTAGAAGTAGTAGAAAATCGAAGATTAGTTTATCTTCAAAGATCATTCATTATTTTAGGTCTAATAATCCATTGTCTAATTTAAGCCTAATTTATTAAGCTTAAATTTATTAAAGTTTAAATTAAGTTTATTTAATTGTGGTCTGTATAAATATTGTTAACAACATTTAGTCATAATTTGTGGACATACGTTTTTATCTATTAACATTTTCTACTTCAATTTTAAATTATAGTGAGACCTTTCATAGAAGATAGTTTTGAATGATCCAAAGAGTTTATTTAAAATGGACTTATAACTATAAGTTACTTACCGGAACAGGCAACTAATGCCTAAACCATGAAGCGAAGAAGAAGTATGTAGGTTTAATTATAGCTATGTCAGATTTTAAAATGACTATAGACAAAGTTTTAAAAAACGCAGTTTATAACAAAATAAGTAGGTCTAATGTACCTACAAATATTTTCTCCCCCGTCTTTATTAAAATTTCACAAAATGGATTAAAATGATTGTTGACTTCTACACAATGTAAGAAGTTAAATGTAAAAAATAGCATATTAAACTTTTCTATGTATTTATATATTGATGGGTGTTAAACCACAGCACGACCAGATGGCACTGCTGAGACAATGACCTCATGTTATTGATCAATCACAAAACGGTTAATGACTCATTTATTTAAATGGAGGAAATTGTTTTAAGAGAAGCCAAGTACAGCCATCATTGCAAATACCCTCCACAGAATGATTGGGGAGGTCGTAGCGAATCTTTGCCATCCTATTGGCAATACCTAGTTCGAAGGGTTGCAACCCCTAGCGAATAGCAAAAGACTTGAGGGTAGGGGAGAATTGTTATAAAAAATCCGGGGGGTTGACCTAGTTGAAGAGGGGAGGCGATTTCATCGACCCAGGGAGAGCTCCACGTCCCTGAAGAGCTGAAAAACTGGCTGGGCTAATGACAGCAAAAACACTTACATTCAAGGCCGAGACGCTAAAAACTGGAAGAGATGATGTCGAGCAGTTTTTATTTTGTTTCAAGTTGGAAAGTTTTTTGACGTCTGCATGCTTCTCCGTGGATGGGATCCGCCAGGTAATTAGTATTCCTCGCGAGATCTTTCAGTCCCTGGGAACGCGTTAATAAAGCTTTTGTCGTTTTGTTTTTTGGTCTTGTCTAATTCAATGCCCCTTAATTTTTTTATTCGGGGGAGGTATAAAGGGGTTCTTCGGCATCTCGGCACAGAGCAAAAACAGGATGGTCAGGAAAAAAACAGTATAGTGGTGTTTGGGATTAAGGTGGGAACGTCTCTGCGCACAAGGAAGGGTCATTTTTTTGCAATTGATGTTTTTCAATTAATTTGTTGTAAGTGGCCCGAAGGCTCAGAGATTGTCCTAGTGATCCGCTTCCCACAGAAACAACAACGCATCTGCTTCATAACGGTCGAGGCAACGATCATATTTTGATCAAGTTTTTCTCAGTTTCAATAAAGAAGTTACACCTTATGCATGATCATTAACTCGTTAACGAATCCTTCCTAGTTTTTTTAACTACTATTTTTTAATTAATTTTTTTATTTCCGGTATGTATAGTCTTAGGCTAATAATTTAAATAGGCCTATGTATAAGGCCTATTTCTTTTTATAAGACACTTAATATGTTATTTCTGATGTAAAATGAATTCCTTTTTACATTTTTATTTTGAGAGGCTTAAACGACTTTGGTTAATCACATTTGTGATCACCCTATACACAGTAGCCTGTTTATTAATGTTATACACTTTAATAATGAGGTAGGCCCATGTAATTTTAATAGAATTTCAACTCTTGAATTTAGTTGATTCAGGAAAATAATGAAGAAAATGAAAATATACTCTAGGCTATATCTATCATGAATAGGGGCCTATATATTATGTCTTTTTTGCCTATTCATTCCGGTATAGGCCTACGTATTAAAATCTTGAATCTAATTAGTTACATACGCCTATATTAACTTATTTTACTCATATTTTATGACCTGTGTTCATTTTTTAAAAATTTAATGACAGATTTTGTTTACTTTACTTGTCTCATTTCCATTTTATAAATTGCATTGTTTATTTAAGTCTTAAATTTAATTGTATTTATTTTATATTATAGGCGTATTATTCTATATATTAGGCCTATATTATTTTGCATTGTATTTTAAGCTCATTATTTCTCTTTTCATTACTAGGCCTATTCTATATGATATAATTCACATATCTTGAGAGTTGGTCTTATATGTTTTATTATTTCATAATTACTTACTTACTTACTTACTTACTTACTGGCACTATCGAACCCGTAGGTTCATGGCCACGCGGACATAAGCTCTCCATACATCCCTATCCTGAGCCAATGCTTTCCAATCATTCCCTGTATAATCTACTTCCCTCAAATCATAGTTAATGTTGTTTTCCCACCTCATTCTTGGCCTACCAACTTGGCGTTTTCCTTCTGGCTTTCCTACAAGAAGTTTCCATGCACGTCTTTCATTCCCCATACGCGCAACATGTCCTGCCCATCGCAGTCTATGGGACTTAACTGTTCTTATTATATCTGGCTTCCTATAAAGACCATGTAGTTCATTGTTATGTAGTTTTCTCCATTTATCTGTCTGTTCATCTCTCTTTGGTCCAAACATTTTCCTAAGAACTTTATTCTCAAATACTCGTAATCTCGTTTCCTCCCTTAAAGTAAGAGTCCATTTTTCGCACCCATATAATATAACTGGTAGAATAATAGTTTTATATATTTTCAGCTTAACGTTTTTTGAAAGGAGTTGGGACATCAAAAGTCTCTGCAATGCATAATATCACGCATTTCCAGAATTGAGCCTATGTTTAATATTTTTGTGCATCTCATTCCTATTTGTGATTATTGTTCCTAGGTATTTGAATTCAGCCACTTCCTCACAATTTCCCTCATTTGTCATTAGCTGTCCATTTCCATTAGGCCTACATACTAAATTTCTACGTGTGACCATACTTTTACTGATATTTACTTCCAGTCCTAATTTCTTAGTGTTACTTTAAACAAATTCATGACCCTACTTAATATTGTGTGGGGATCCTTGGGAACACATAAGAAGACTGAATATCTTTATTGTTATTTTGGTTCAGAGTCGTGTGTCTTATCACCTTCACTGATTTTGATTTTCAGTGGTTCATTAATTGATAGACCTAGTAACTTACTGGACAACAAAAAATTTTCTTTCGAAGTAAATAAATTCAATGAATGTAAGTAGACCATCCTTTTCACGGTGAATTCAAATATGCTTCCAATATTTTCCGTTAGGCAAATTTTTGTCAAGTTTTTAGAATATATAAGAAATTCGGGTAATGTGGACCCCTGTTTGGAATTTGTAGCTTTTCTTCTCTCATTTAAGGGATTTGAGTTTTGTTTAATTACAGCGATTATCATTAGTGTTATAGGCGTAACTATGAAATACCATTGTTATTTTATTTAAATGTGGAAACATCTTCATAATTTATAAACATTTTTACATTACAAAAAATGTCTACTTTAACCTCCATATTCGGGTAAAGTCGACCCCAGAGTCTATCCTAGCCTTTAGACTATTTTAAGTTTATTTTCTCTATTAATTTATACAGGCAGGCACAAATTAATTTGAAAGTATTTATGGCTTATTGTAGCCTAATTAAAAAGCATTGATATTTATTTAATGTTTTGAAAAATTATCGTTGATAATAAAATTCACACCTGATTCATCTGCAGACAACGACGGTCTTTGGGTTTAGTAAAATTACAAGACTATTAAATAATATTAATTAAGTGTACAGCTTTTACATATAGGCCCTAGCACCCTTATTGATAAAATAGGCTACACGTATTCGTGTAAAGTGGACCCAGGTCCACTTTAACCGCTCGTTGAGGGTCTACATTAGCCGAATTCCTAACCAAAATTTGCCGTCTTTTCATTCGTATATTTGAATTGTAACGCTAACATTAAAGAATTGTTAAAGACCACTGGTATACGTATTTATGGCATAAAATACCAACTATCGAACCCGCAAATTGATATGTAGGCGGACATACGTTCTCCACAAGTCCCTATCCTGAGCTAATGAGATATAGACCTACAGTTTCAAATAAACACAGAGTACATTATGTAGTAGGCCTGTAATTGAACATATTACGAGGAAGTCTATGTTCGTAATGAATTAATAAGTTATACGCAATGAGACGTAAAAATCTTACAGCGCATCGCATATTGGCCAGACGTTAACACAAAATGTATCAGTAAGAAAATCCAACAAAACCAAGAACAGAAGGAGAAGACGGGTTAATATTATTGAATGCGTTCGAGATTGTCGACCTGTAAATATAATACGACGCGACGGCGTGGTATGTTACATAGCCACATTGAATATCAGTCTCAGATAGTTTTCCAGTCTTGTATTGAAAGTTCACTCATCCTTTTAAATAAATTAGCTCAATTTTTTGTCACCCAATCCACTCATGTTTTAACATGTTATTAATATATCTTACAGGATTTTCTTATGTGATACATTATGTTACACAGATTATCAATGTCCACCGCTGTGGTCTCGAGGTAGCGTCCTGCCTTGTCACGCAGCGGGCCCGGGTTCGATCTCCGGTCGAGACAGTTTTTCTGGATGAGGTTTAGGCTATATCGGGGTTTTTCCTCACGTGAAAGATAAATGTCAGGAAAACTTTAAGACCCAAACTGTCCCCGAAATCATATGTCCATCATTATCATCCTTATCATTATCATCATAATCATCCTTCACCGGTGTGGAAAGCAAGGGGAAGCTACGACACCTACAATTCCCTAGTAAAGCTGCAAGCATAGCATGAAAATGCTATGGTTGCAGTGAAGGACCTGCCTTCGGGCAGAATTACTATGGATGGATATTATCAATAAAACCCAATAAGCAAACAAAGATTAAACACTTTTAAAAGACGTAGACGCGTTTCCATAGCTCCATCCATCCACAGTAATTCTGCCCGAGGGCAGGTCTTTCACTGCAATCATAGCATTACCATGCTATACTTTGCATCTTTACTAGGGAATTTAGGTGTGGTAGCTTCCCGTTGCTTTCCACTCCGGCGAAGGATGGTGACAATGATAAGGACGATGATGATGATGGCCAGATGATTTTCGGGGACCGTTGGCCCCTAAGCTTCCTGACATTTGTCTTACAGGTGAGGAAAAACTCCGAAAAAAAACCTCACTCAGGAGCCTGTCCCGACCGGGAATCGAACCCGGGCTGCTGCGTGACAAGGCAGCATCATTACTATCCTTATCATTATCATCATCATCCTTCACCGGTGTGAAAAGCAACGGGAAGCTTTTCACACCTAGGCTATAATTCCCTAGAAAAGCTGCAAAGCACAGCATGAAAATTCTATGATTGCAGTGAAAGATCTGCCCTCGGGCAGAATTACTATGCAGGGCCTATGGATATTTAAATAATGATTTGTGAGAAAACAGCTTAATTTTATTCATTAAATAGTCCTAACAAATGTCACTCTTGTTTTCGAAATTCTCTAGATAAATTCGCTCCTCACTTCGTGAGACGTGAATTTATCGATAATTTGGAAATCACTCGTGGCGTTACGTTTGACTATTTAACTCAAGTCAATGACCAATCATATTTCAATGATTTTTGATTTACAACCATTTGACCTCGATTTTATTAATTTAATTTTATCACTTTAAAATCAAGCTCCTCCTTTTTAACATTCTGAATAGGTCAGAGAATTATTTTGCACTAAGTAAGTCTCTAAAAAATACGTTGAATATAACAATTAGATATTAAGACGTAAGAATTCTAGAATGCATGAGGCTACCAGATTGTATAGGCTTAGGCCTATATAGTGCAAGTATGTAACCAGATAGTGCTTGCGGGATATAATATAAAACATTTGCTAGCAATTGATTGTACCACAAAAAGAAAAGAAAAAATAAACTACTGTTTGCACTTTCTTAAACGTATTATTTCCGAGGAATTTACCCTCCAGAAAAGTACAATTGGCATATTTACATCATAGGATATCAGAAATTAATTAATAACCTACAATGTTGGTAATAAACAGTTTAATGTGTTTAATTTTTTCTCTACTAGGATGCATTCTTACAATATTGTGATCCTATTTGGCAATAAATAATATGATCTGGTTGCAGTTATGAACAAATGAAGCATAACAGACATATCTCACTTGTTTTCAAACATCGCCGTTTACATTAAATATATACATATTTTTAAATCTCTGTAAAGGGAAATCATAGGCTTACAATGAAATGCAATATTTAAATAATGATTTGTGAGTAAACAGCTTAATTTTATTTGTTAAATAGTGTTAATAAATGCCACTCTTGATTTCCAAATTTTCTAGATAAATTGGAAATCACTCGTGACGGCGTTACTTATGATAATATGTGTAACATAAATTATGAAATCCCCTTCCGTACAATTATCACGTTTTCATTTATTATTTCACACAACATCTAGTTGACTGTTTACAACATAAACATATGTTATTATTATTATTCCGTCGCCTGTTTGTTTTTTTATGTAAGAAAAAATGTGAAAAATGTAATAATAACGTTTGAACAACTTTTGTTTTAACGATATTATAGTGCCTACGTAAACCCATGATAACCAGACCTATTTTTGGAATGTTGTGTTATGTATTTTTATGGCAGCTGTGAATATTTTTCCATTAGGATAGGCCTATTTAGGCCTATTTATGCAATGCATTAATATCTCCCAGCTTTAATAATTGTTCAGTATTTATAATTATGAAATTAATTCAGATAGGCATAACATTTCATGAATAAAGAACAGATAAAAATAAACAACTGAAGGATACACTATTAGGAAGTGGCCGAGGATTTTTCTGGTTTTCTTCAATCGTCGGGCAAATCCTGGGTTGGAATATCATCCATTTCATTATAATCACCACATCATTGCAGGCTATTGTTAAAATTAATTTATTCGGACATGACAGAATGTGGAAACACGTTTTATTGGTTACGCATAAAAGATAGAGCATTAGACGCGATGTAATTTTAAATGTTAAAGCGTCTTTAAAAATTAATTAAACAAAAATATTTTCATTAACAGTGTTTCTGTTTAATTGTCACAAATATTTTTGATAGTTGTCTTTCGTTTTCCTAAATGCCTATATGATATGAAAAATGCTTTCTTATAGCTAACAACAAGTAGGCTATGCCGTTCAATATGGATGCACAATTAATTTATTATAATAAAGGCAGATATAAGTCCTAGACTGCGTTGGGCAGGACATATGGCACGAATGGGAAATGAAAGAGGGGCATGTAATCTCGTTCTAGAGTTTAATAATTTATATTAATTTAATGGGTTGGTTTATCATTTTAATTTTTTAAATTATTTTGTTGGGGGAAAGCGCCCAGTAGTAGGCTAAGAATGAAGTGGGAGAATAACGTTAACCATGATTGTAAATTATACAGGCGATGATTGGAATTAGGATAGGCACGTATGGAGTGCTTATGTATGCGCGGCCATGAATCTAGTGATGTGATTTAGTTAGTTAATGACAGATGTTTAAAATTGTCAGTATTTCATTATAACACTAAAGTTTCAAGAAGACGGCAAACCAGATTTTCTGTAATAAATACTGGAGTTTTGCATGTTAAACACACATAGGGCCTATATTTCCAGCCATAGGCCTATAGCTTTAAAGATCATCTTTTGAGCCATATTTTTTCATGCAAGTTTGTTTGCTGTTACTGTGTTACTTTTGAGTTCAAACACGGAAGGGTTGATTTTTTTATAGCGCGAATAGGGGCCTAATTGTAATAGGACTATGGCTTTCTTCAGATGAGAACTAAAGCCAAAGTGTCTAAGTGTTAAATGGGTTGCTAAAGAGTTTGAAGCCCGAAAGAAGATAACTTTGTTAGAGTTTTCGACTTTTTTGGCCATCTGTGAATTGCGATCATAAATATTAGACATTAGAGGTATTAAAGACATTGTTAAATAAATTAGGCTATAGGCTATTTTCTATGTGTTAACCTACCATTCTTTATTTTCCATCTTATAACATATTTGTTTTAGAATTTCTATATTTTTCATGTTATTCCCTCGTAGAGTACCAAAACTTCTTACCAGATTCCATCCATAGTAATTCTGCCCGAAGGCAGGTCCTTCACTGCAATCATAGCATTTGCATGCTATGCTTGCAGCTTTACTAGGGAATTGTTTAGGTGTGGTAGCTTCCCGTTGCTTTCCACACCTGTGAAGGATGATCATGATGATGATAATGATAAGGGTGTTGATGATGATGATGATGATGATGATAATGATAATGATAAGGGTGTTGATGATGATGATGATGATAATGATAAGGGTGTTGATGATGATGATGATGATGATGGCCATATGATTTCGGGGACCGTTTGGGCCTTAAAGTTTTCCTGACATTTGTCTTACAGGTGAGGAAAAACCCCGATTAAAACCTCACCCAGAAAAACTGCCCCGACCGGGGATTGAACCCGGACCCGCTGCGTGACAAGGCAGCACGCTACCTCGAGACCACAGCGGTGGACCTTACCAGATTATCTACCTCTTATTCGCTGTCCGTTCATTTTTTCACGTTCTTTTAATTGTATAACCGTTCATGTCATCTGGATTTCAAAATTCATCGTATTTGCCCAATTCAGAATTTTTATAGGCTATTTCATCTCTAAAAGTTATTTTTTAAATGACAAAGAGAACTAATAGTTCTTTTTTTTTTTTTACTGTTTCCATGATTCAGAAGTTCCGTTTACATGGTACGGTGGTATCCTCTTGGTACTGAATTATAGCAGTGAGTGCAACATCTTTATGGAAAACTCGTAGAAGAGTGAAGTTAATTGTTGATTTTTGAACTGTCAATTGAAAAATATTAGTTTTTTATTAATTTCTGCATAAATTCTCTAAATTTCTCAATATGTAAATATTTCATTATCAATCTCTTTTATATCATTCTGTAACGAGGAGCATGGGGCATTCATAAATTCCACTTGAATCGGACGCTATTTCTTTACAAATTATTTTAGGCCTAGCCTTTAGCTACTTTACTATTGCATACCTAAGCGCCAATTATATCTATAATACAGGGCTATTCAGAAAGAAGGAACAGACTTCAAACATTTATTTCTTCCAAACTACAAAAAAAATATATAGGCCTAAACATAATTCCAACACTCCTGGAAAGAGAAAAGTTTGAAATTTTGATCACGGCCGCATTGGCGCTGTTGCTTGTCATGTTGATTGTTTGTATTAAAATGGCGACACAACGGACGATTGGAAGAGGAGGAGCAAAAGATCAACTTCGTCACCTCTGGCCTCCCAGGTCACCCGACCTAACACCGTGTGATTTTTATCTGTAGAGTTACGTAAAAGACCGTGCTCTTATCCTCTCTATGCCTGACACTCTTGAAAATCTGCGACATCGAATTGTTGAAGCTGTGAATTCGGTATCTTGAGTCCAGCTGATTCGTGTGTGGCAAGAAATGAGCCACCGTTTTGATATTTTTCGTGTAACACATGGCGCTCATATTGAATGCAAAATCGAACTTTTCTCTTTCCAGAAACGTTGGAATTGTGTTTATATTTTTTTTATAGTTTGCAAAAATTAAATGTTTGAAGTCTGTTCCTTCTTTCTGAATAGCCCTGTATAGCCTACCAATACACAAGTTAGCAAGTTGACTTCCTTCTTGTTCCATTACATTATTTATTTAGAGCGCATAGAGAAATTCCTTTATTTT
The DNA here is from genome assembly GCA_030220185.1 of Diploptera punctata. Taxonomy (NCBI): domain Eukaryota; kingdom Metazoa; phylum Arthropoda; class Insecta; order Blattodea; family Blaberidae; genus Diploptera; species Diploptera punctata. Next base: position 131,095 of record JASPKZ010008456.1, on the reverse strand, counting down.
TAGGCTCAAGAAGACTGTAAAGACGTCCGTTGCCTTTTTATAATGCTTAAGTTGTTTGGCAGTTGAAACTACTAGCGAGGCTATCTTCACTCCCTAACTCTATGGCTTATGAAAACCGTATGCCATATAAGTTGCATTAGCGTATGTCCTAACCGTATGCCATATAAGTTGCATTAGTGTATATCCTAACCGTATGCCATATAACTTACATTAGTGTATGTCCTAACCGTATGCCATATAACTTACATTAGTGTATGTCCTAACCGTATGCCATATAACTTACATTAGTGTCTGTCCTAACCGTATGCCATACAGCTTACATTAGTGTCTGTCCTAACCGTATGCCATATAGCTTACATTAGTGTCTGTCCTAACCGTATGCCATATAGCTTACATTAGTGTCTGTCCTAACCGTATGCCATATAGCTTACATTAGTGTCTGTCCTAACCGTATGCCATATAGCTTACATTAGTGTCTGCCCTAACCGTATGCCATATAACTTACAATAGTGTCTGTCCTAACCGTATACCATATAACTTACAATAGTGTCTGTCCTAACCGTATACCATATAACTTACATTAGTATCTGTCCTAACAGTATGCCATATAACTTAAATTAGTATCTGTCCTAACAGTATGCCATATAACTTAAATTAGTGTCTGTCTTAACCGTATGCCATATAACTTGCATTAGTGTCCGTCTTAACCGTATGCCATATAAATTATATTAGTGTCTGTCCTAACCGTATGCCATATAAGCCTAACTTACATTAATGTCTGTCCTAACCGTATGCCATATAACTTGCATTAGTGTCCGTCTTAACCGTATGCCATATAAATTATATTAGTGTCTGTCCTAACCGTATGCCATATAAGCCTAACTTACATTAATGTCTGTCCTAACCGTATGCCATATAACTTGCATTAGTGTCCGTCTTAACCGTATGCCATATAAATTATATTAGTGTCTGTCCTAACCGTATGCCATATAAGCCTAACTTACATTAATGTCTGTCCTAACCGTATGCCATATAACTTACATTAGTGTCTGTCCTAACCGTATGCCATATAACTTACATTAGTGTCTGTCCTAACCGTATACCATATAACTTACATTAGTGTCTGTCCTAACCGTATGCCATATAACTTACATTAGTGTCTGTCCTAACCGTATGCCATATAACTTACATTAGTGTCTGTCCTAACCGTATGCCATATAACTTACATTAGTGTCTGTCCTAACCGTATGCCATATAACTTACATTAGTGTCTGTCCTAACCGTATGCCATATAACTTACATTAGTGTCTGTCCTAACCGTATGCCATATAACTTACATTAGTGTCTGTCCTAACCGTATGCCATAGCCCTATAACTTACATTAGTGTCTGTCCTAACCGTATGCCATATAACTTACATTAGTGTCTGTCCTAACCGTATGCCATATAACTTACATTAGTGTCTGTCCTAACCGTATGCCATATAACTTACATTAGTGTCTGTCCTAACCGTATGCCATATAACTTACATTAGTGTCTGTCCTTATTTGTACAAGTGATTACCACACTCCACTGGTTCTGAGGTTCGTGGGTTCAAACTTGGCCGGGATGAATTAATTTTTCTCAGGGCCTCAAAATCTGAGTTTCATCTTTCGGAAAATAATTAATTAAAGCCGTGGCCCCTTTTTACGGCATGTAAAAGAATTTCAGGTCTAAAAAATATGTTATTTGTCGGCCCTTTGACGTCCAGCCTTGAATAGGGAGTTCATGGCCTAAGTCGTTAAAGAGCGTCGCTAAATAACTTAGGCCCTACCTGCTTACCTATTGTCAGCAAACGATTCCCCATGACAGAAGAAATTATTTTTTATAGAATTTTGGCTAGTGCGTGGGACAGTTGTTCACTCATGAACAGCGGTATCAGGTTGTGGAAACCTGGTACAAGTTCTGACCATAAGTCAGTCATATAGGCCTAATGGCTGACATGTGGATGTGAGGTCAGCAACCGGATGGTAGGGGTTTCTATGCCTATCGCATCGTGGATTTAAATGTATTGATACTCATACATTATATAAACATAACGTTGAGTTTTATATATGGATGAGATTAGGGCCTATTTCTATGTCTGAATAACATTGCGGAAAATTAGGCCTATTGTTTACATTATGGCCTACGCCACAGATAAATAAAATTGCCAGAATAGAAAATTCACTCTATATCAATACTTTTAAAATTCACTTTAAAACACGGTTGAAGTTAGGCCTATCTCATAAAATATTAAAATATGAAATTAGTGTCTGGTAAATCACTCGTCCACAAGTAAAGTTTGTTATAAAACATATTTTAACCGCTTCACCAAGTTTTATAACAAAACTTTATTTTATTGTGGACCACTGATTTACCAGGTACTCATTTTATATTTGAATGTTTTATCGATCTACCATCAACTGAACTTGTATCATTTGTATTACTGCAATGACGTTAATTCTTTGGATTAATGACTTTTGTGAAATCTAGGTTATTATTATTATTATTATCATTATTATCATTATTATTATTATCATTATTATTATTATTATCATTATCATTATTATTATTATTATCATTATTATTATTATCATTATTATTATTATTATTATTATTATTATTATTATTATTATTATTATTATTATTATTATTATTATTATTATTATGAATAATTATATTTATTTAGATAGAGTAGAAGGTTGTGAATTGAAACGAATTTATAATAACGTTTCATACAATAAAAATTGTAGCATATAGTTACTCGTAGCTACGTTTCCGTAGAAAGAAAAAAACTGCATTATTATGAAAAATCATAAAAACTGAGCACATTCAAGTCTGTGACCTTTTGAATGACATATAAAAAGTATCCACGGATTGTAAAAAGTATAATATGCAGTATTCAGCATCCTCTATAAATATTTCCCGAAGTTGCGTTTTCAATGATTAGTGTTGATGAGTCTTATAGTCACCACTTATCATCTCGCAAAAATATATTTTTTTAAACACGCATTCTATATAGGCCTTGCTTACTTGCTCACTCACTGGCACTATCGAACCCGTAGGTTCATGGCCGCGAGGACATAAGCTCTCCATACATCTCTATCCTGAGCTAGGCCCTATTGTTTTCCAATCATTCCCTCTATAATCTACTTCCCTCAAATCATAGTTAATGTTATTCTCCCACCTCATTCTTGGTATACCAACTGGGCGTTTTCCCTCTGGGATTCCTGCAAGAAGCTTCCATGCACGTCTTTCATTCCCCATACGTGCAACATGTCCTGCCCATCGCAGTCTACGAGACTTAACTGTCCTTATTATACCTGGCTTCATATAAAGACCATGTAGTTCATTGTTATGTAGTCTTCTCCATTCACCTGTCTGTTCATCTCTCTTTGGTCCAAAAATGTTCCTAAGTACTTTATTCTCAAATACTCGTAATCTCCTTTCCTCCCTTAAAGTAAGAGTCCATGTTTCACACCCATATAATATAACTGGTAGAATAATAGTTTTATATACGTTTTTTGAAAGGAGTTGGGACATCAAGAGTCTCTGCAATGCATAATATCATGCATTTCCAGAATTGAGCCTATGTTTAATTTCTTTGTGCATCTCATTCCTATTTGTGATCATTGTTCCTAGGTATTTGAATTCAGCCACTTCCTCAAAATTTCCCTCATTTGTCATCAGCTGTCCATTTCCATTATATAATGTATTTCTACGTGTGACCATATATTTAGTTATATTTATATTATTTCCAGTCCTAATTTCTTAGTGTTACTCAATAGTGTGTGCGTGTTGGCCTTTAGTATCTCCTCGCTATCGCCCAATAGTACTACATCATCAGCATAAACTAACAACTTATTAATACCATTTCGTTATAGGCCTACGCCTACCTTAAATTAACATAATAGACTGTGTGTGTGCAATTCTAGACCTATAATATATAGCCTATATAAACGGCATATGACCAAAATTTTAACTTTTCATTTTAAAGCAGGGGGCCTATAGGCCTATAGGTCTATATATAGCATATATATATCGCCAGCTTTGAACTAGGTCTTTTAACTTCTTACTTTAAACGTCTCTTTGTTATGTCATTGATTTTCTAACACCTCTTCTACATAATTTTAACACCTAAAATAGTAGTCCTACATTTTGTAGGCCTATAGGCCCTTTCCTCAAAACAATTATGTTATTGTGAATTCGGTAGCATCCAAAACTTATTGAGATCTGCTGAAAAAATCGACTTAGAACAGCATCCTCCGCTATAGTCACGGAATAATGTCGCTGCCTCGTACGCCGCGGGTCCGGATTCGAATCCCAGTCAGGACAAGTTTCCTGAATGATGGATTTTTTCTCGCCTCTACGACAAATAAATTATCAGGAAATTTTAAGGCGCAAATGGTAACCAAATAGTTTCTGGCCATCATAATCATCATCATCATATTCTTCATGTTAATGTGGTGTCTTCCGTGAGCTGGCCACTCATTCGGAAGCTCCTCTGCGTCCTTGTGTGGTAAAAAAAGTGTGTGATCTAGGTTTAAAATTCCTCTCCAACTTTAAGTCCCGGATCACGTAAAAGTGCCTATAATGTGAGAGGTTTAACTACACTGGAAAAGTAGAAAGTAGGGAATTAATTTTAGTTAAGGGATTTGAATTTTGTTTAATTACAGTGATTATCATTAGTGTTGTAACTATGAAATAGCATTGTTATTTTATCCAAATATGGAAACATATTCATAATTTATAAACTTTTTTTACATTAGAAGAAAGGTCCACTTTAACCTCCATATTCCGGTAAAGTGGACCCCAGAGTCCACCTTAGTTTTTAGTCTATTTTTAAGTTTATTTACTCTATTAATTTATACAGACAGACACAGATTAATCTGAAAGTATTTATGGCTGATCGTAATTAAAAAGCGTTTATATTTATTTAATGTTTTGAAAAATTGTTGTTGATTATATTATAACATTCACACTTCATTCAACTACAGAAAGCGACGGTCTTTGGGTTTGGTAAAATTACAAGGATATTAAATAAAATTAATTAAGTAAATGGTTTTTACAGATAGCACCCTCATTCATAAAATATACGTATTCGTGTAAAGTGGACCCAAGCCCTCGAGGAGGGTCCACATTAACCGAATTCCTTTGTTATGTTTAATTATTTTATACAGTCACCATGTTACATAATATCAAACCAAACCCGTCAGTATATTAGAACAGCATCTACGTAATATAATATATTTAGGAGTTTTTTCAACATTTGTAATATTCAACAGCAGAAATTAAGAATTGATTCTTAGCTTGAAAAACTTTTAAAGTGGTCATTTTCATAAATATCACAAATAAACCCTTCTTCACACAAAGGATAAAAGAAGCTGGCCTTTTTGTAACCGTCGAAGTTGATGAGTGGAAGAAGTTAAAATATTTTCTGTTCCAGGGCAGCACCAATTAAAGAAGATATCAACAGGGTCCATTCAAAAAGAAGGGTCCATATTACCGGAACTTCCCTATAATATTAGTATATCCTAGTTTTTGCTTAAGGAATAGGCTACAAGACACCAGCGATCCCCTATAGCAATTGGAAGGAAAGTACAGCCTATAAAGTACAGCCTATAATAAACAAAATTAGCAATGCATTTAACTCTGTATATTTAATTTTAGTGGATTATTAACCTACAGAGTTATCTACTTCGGTGGTCTTAGTTCTGGTCCTAAGAGTCCCGGGTTCAAACCCGGCCGGGGTCGGTTGATTTTTAGGATGGAAAAATTCAAGGGACAAGTCCTGCGGGAGGGACATAAAGCCGTGATTACTAAACCGAAGATTTTAGGCTCATAAAAGAACCTGAAGCCTAAATTAGTGCCTCTGTGCAAAATTTAATAGGCCTTTCCCATCAAGTATTACTTTAGTTGCTTAAATAGAGTCGCTTTGAGGCGATGTGCTAACCACACGTTACTCGCTGACTTTAGTAGAGAAATAAGTTTAATTAAATTACCCTCGTTAACAAACTCCCGCTTAGGAACACCCATGTACCCATGTGCAGATGATGTACGGATATAGACGATTATGTTCTGTTTGATAAGTTTATTTTTAAATGTAGGCCTATTTAAATTTTGAGAGCATCTGATAGTAATTAATTATTTAAGATGGAAATATTTTTCCATTATTTTAATGGACTATTAATTATAATATTATATATTCCTTTTTAGAAGTGCCTACAGTTTATATCTGTTTTATTACATTTTTACTTTACCAAACAAGATAAAATTTGGTTATTATCTCCTAAGAACCTTTTATCGTCTTTATCATAAGGACTATTTAACGAATAAAATTAAGCTGTTTACTCACAAATCATTATTTAACTATAGTTATTTTAAAATATTTGTATATTTAATGTAAACGGCGATGTTTGAAAACAAATGAGAAACGATAGGTACGCTTCATCTGCTTATTTTGTTTATCACAGCTACCAGATCATATTATTTATTGCCAAAGGAACGCAATATTGTAAGAATGCTCTCTAGTGGAGAACAAATGAAACATCAAACTGTATATTAATTCATTTCTGATGTCGTATGATGTAAATATGACAATTATATTTTTCTGAATTATTACCTGGGAAAAAATACATTTAAGAAAGTGCAAACAGTGGTTTCTTTTTTTGGTGGTATAATTAATTGCTACAAATGTTTTTATATTAACTCCTGCAAGCGCTATGTGTTGACATCTATGCACTATATATACAATCTGGTAGCCGTGTTTCTTATGGGTTCAGTCACTGCAAAATAATGGCCAGAGCTGTTCAGAATATAAAAAGGAGCTTTCTTTCATATGGTAAATTTAACACTGATAAATATTTCGTGAAACACGAATCTGATTGGTTGTAAAACAGAAATCATTGAAACGTGGTTGGTCATTGACTACCATTTGGGGCATGAGTTAAATAGTCAATATTTTCATCTTCAAATATTTTTCTTAAACAAGATGTCGTGGGAATGATAGGTGTGAGTTTGGTCATACATTTATTGGACGTTTATGCCACTGAAAACAATTATTTTCTTTTGACACTGGGCCCACTTCCTTTTCCTGTGTATGAAAAATGAACAATTTGATCTCTAGTCCATTCGTCGTACCATATTCATAAAAGCTACACAATAGAACCCGAACTACTCTGATCCTTCCTAAACATAGAGGAATAATAATGTAGGGTTCTCTAGAAAGGGGTGGATTAATGCGGCCACCTGGTGCTTCATATGCGCTGGTCACTTATAAGAAATTTAAACATTACACACACCTGTCTTATGTCCCGCGGTGTTCCGTTCAGTATGGGACCGTTGCCCATCTCAGCAATTCTGAGGCATTTCTTCTTCTTCTTCCTTTCCAGGATTAGGTCAATGTGACCTGTTCCGGTCTCAAGTTCATCGTTTCCTTGGCCGTCCCAAAGATCTTTTCCCATGTGGTTTGTAGGTGTTGATCTTCTTGGGTAATCTTGTATTGTCCATTCTGTCTAAATGTTCTTTCCATTGGTATTTGTGCTCTTCTAGTTTATCGAGTATTGAAAATATCTCCAGTTAATTTCTTATTGATTCATTGTGTAATCTATCCATGCGTGTACATCCTTTTACGGATCTTAAAAAATTTCATTTCAGTGGATTGAATGTGTGAGATATACTTTTTTTTGTAAGTACCCAAGATTCAGATCCATATAAAAGAACAAGAACAGCAATAATTTTATAAAACCTGAGCTGAGTTTGTCTTCGAGTCTGAGGAATTTAGATAGTTAAAATAAATAGCAGCTTAGGTTGAGAAAACCACATATAACGGCTGGAGGACTCGACATGCTGATCATACATTAGCTAGATGATCGTCTCTCTCAACGATTAACACATGTGGATGTGAGGCCTCTGGCGCCATAGAGCCTTATAGGCCTACGGTTAAAATATAGGCCTATTTATTAAATTTTCATAAAATAGTGGAGCGCTCAAAATCGTTAAACATTAAATTCACCAAAACATTCTAGTTTTGAAATTGTTAGACCCAGACATATTATTTTATTGAGACTCTAAATCTTATTTCTTGTAGGGTTAATTACAGATAATGCTTATAAATCTAGCAACGACATTTCAGACATTGTTAGTAAATGTTTAATAATAATAATAATAATAATAATAATAATAATAATAATAATACTTTATTTATTCTGGCAGAGTTAAGGCCATAAGGCCCTCTCTTCCACTCAACCAGCACAAATACAAATAAATATTCGACAAATATAGATATACACTATACTAATTATAAACAGTTAAAGATACAATAAATGTAGCAATGTAAATGTCATGTACAAACAACATTTTATAGGGTAATAACAATAATGATACGATAATAATAATAATAATAATAATAATAATAATAATAATAATAATATAAATATGATACATTATACTGGAAACACCAATTAATATATATCTTAAAGGTAAAGTGATCCCACTACAGGCCTCAGGAGGCCCTTGGGATAGTAGGAGGTTAAGGCTCACACTTTTTCTTGACAATCGGCCCTTTGTCAGCCGGGTTGTCAGCCCTGCGTGACGGCCGCCTTTACCCCAGAACAAGCGTCTGGTACTCATTTCAGTTAGAGGCTGAGTCGACCCCAGGGCCATAGTGCCGCCAGAAGGTTTGGCTTCCGGCTTGTAGCGCAGTGCCTTAACCACTACGTTACGGCGTGCCCCACCTTACACTGGATAATAATGAAGTCGAGTTTAGAGCAAATATAAATTTAGATTTCTTTTAAAAGATGCCAATGTCCGGCAGCTCCTTATTTCTTGTGGTAGGGAATTCCAGTTGCGAGAAGTGGAGATGATATATGACATGGAGTGATGTGATGTCCTATGTTGCGGTGTTTAGGTACATGTGAAAGAAATGTAGCTTACAAACTAAAATTGCAATGGCAAAAAATGCAACTAAAACATTACATGGAATAATTTGGAACAAAAATATTACAAAGGAAACTAAAATGAAAATATATAAGAGCATAATACTGAATATTTTGTCATATAGAAGTGAAACTGAATTACAAAAGAATAAAATTAGAACAGTTGAATTTGGTTATCTTAGAAGAAGCCTCCGCCCTCCATGGTATCTTAACTTGTCGTGGTGGAGTGGCTTGCGTGCTTAAATGGTCCTGAGAGCTATGCCGGCGGTAGCATTGCTGCCGATAGGGTTACCCATGCCGGACTGGTCGAAGGTGATAAGCCAGACGAAATAAGTACCTTGGTCGAAAGATTGACGATCTTTCACCGTAAAAATACAACCGTCAAGAAATGCGGACATGGGTTCAACTGGGGTAAAATTTTCCGGAGGTCAAATAGTCCCCCATTCGGTTCTCCGGGCGGGGACTACTTCAGGGAACCCATGCCAAAGGCTCAAACACAGGGACATGTTCCTAGGAACATGGAATGTTAGGACTTTATACAATAGCGGGGCACTAGAGATATTAACGCGGGAATTAGATAAATCGCCCTTGGATATAGTCGCTTTACAGGAAGTTAGGTGGCCAGGAGAAGGTAGTCAGGAATCAGGAAGCTTTGCATTATACTATGGGGGTGCAGAAAGACCTGCATTTGGAACGGGTTTTTTAGTCAGAAGGAGGATCCTATCCGCTATCCGAGATATTAAGTTTGTTAGTGATAGGATATCATACATAATTCTAAAGGGTAAACGACATGATTTTATAATTGTAAATGTACATGCCCCCACAGAAGATAAAGATGACAAGATCAAGGATGAGTTCTATGAAGAATTAGAATGCTTATTTGATAGCCTTTCACGATATCATATGAAAATTGTCTTAGGAGATTTTAATGCAAAAGTGGGGCGGGAAGATATATTCAAACCAACAATAGGCAAATTCAGTCTTCATGAAGATAGTAACGACAATGGGGTTAGATTAGTCACATTTGCCACATCAAAGAATCTCATTGTTAAGAGCACAACATTTCAGCATAAGGATATTCATAAATACACCTGGACGTCCCCAGATGGAGAAACTCGGAACCAGATAGATCATGTATTAGTGGATAAACGCTGGCACAGTAGCATCATCGATGTTAAATCAGTTAGAGGGACAGACTGCAATTCGGATCATCATCTGGTCAGAGTGAAAATCAGACAACGGCTATCGCTTATGAGAGGAACAAACGCTAAAGATGATTCTGTAAAATTTGAATTAAAAAACTTGAAAAATGATGAAATGCGGCAAGAATACCAAATCAAAATTGCTAATAGATTTGAAGTACTGGAATCTTCAGATGACAATGTGGCAAACGAAGAAGAAACTGATATAAATAAAGAATGGGAGGCTATAAGAGATACTATTAAATTGTCAGCATCAGAAAGCATTGGTTGTTTAAAAAAGAGGCAAAACAAGAAATGGTTTGATGAGGAATGTGCCGACATTGTAAAGAAAAGAAAGCTAGCAAAAATGAAATGGTTACACGAGCCAAATGAGGTAAATTTAGAGCAATTGGGTAGTATTAGACGGGAAACCACCAAGCTACTAAAGAGTAAAAAGAGGGAATATTTGAGAGAGAAGATTAATGATCTTGAAATGAATGCAAAAAATAGGAACATTAGAGAATTATATCAGGGAATTAGTATAGAGAAGAAAGGGTTTCAGGCTAGAACAAACATAATTCGGAATGAAAATGGGGATATGATTGCAGATTCCAGGAGTATATTAAATAGATGGAAAAGTTACTTTAATCAGCTATTAAATGTACATACAGAACAGGACATTGAGGAGGATAATTTACAGACAGCAGAAATGCTAGTCGCAGAGCCAAGTGCATTAGAGGTTGAAATGGCGATTGAAAAATTGAAGATGTATAAAGCATCAGGTTCAGATGAGATCCCAGCAGAACTGATAAAATCAGGGGGAGAAAAATTGATGGACAAGATACGCTGGTTGCTTAGTATGATTTGGGAAAAGGAAGCTCTTCCAGATGAATGGAAGGAATCAATTATCGTACCAATTTATAAGAAAGGAGATAAAACTGATTGCAACAACTACAGGGGCATCTCATTACTTTCAACTTCGTACAAAATTCTAACAAATATATTAGTAAGCAGACTTACTCCCTATATTGATGACATTCTAGGAGATCATCAATGTGCATTTAGAAGAAACAGGTCTACAACAGATCAGATTTTTAGTATAAGACAGATTTTAGAAAAGAAATGGGAATATAATGGTACTGTACATCAACTATATGTAGACTTCAAAAAAGCATATGATTCAATTAAGAGGGAGAAGTTATATAGTATCCTGCTGGAGTTCGGAATTCCTAAAAAGTTAGTTAGACTTATACGAATGTGTCTAAATGGCACAAAGAGTAGGGTGCGTGTAGGCAAACAGTTTTCGGACACTTTTGAAATCCAGAATGGGTTGAAGCAAGGAGATGCACTATCTCCTCTACTATTTAATTTTGTACTAGAGCATGCCATTAAATCTTTAGAGAATGAGGAAGGCTTACAACTCAATGGTATTAATAAGCTGTTAGTTTATGCTGATGATGTAGTATTATTGGCCGATAGCGAGGAGATACTAAAGGACAACACGCACACACTATTGAGTAACACTAAGAAATTAGGACTGGAAGTAAATATCAATAAAACTAAATATATGGTCACACGTAGAAATTCATTATATAATGGAAATGGACAGCTAATGACAAATGAGGGAAATTTTGAGGAAGTGGCTGAATTCAAATACCTAGGAACAATAATCACAAATAGGAATGAGATGCACAAAGAAATTAAACATAGGCTCAATTCTGGAAATGCCTGCTATTATGCATTGCAGAGACTCTTGATGTCCCAACTCCTTTCAAAAAACGTTAAACTGAAAATATATAAAACTATTATTCTACCAGTTATATTATATGGGTGCGAAACATGGACTCTTACTTTAAGGGAGGAAAGGAGATTACGAGTATTTGAGAATAAAGTACTTAGGAAAATTTTTGGACCAAAGAGAGATGAACAGACAGGTGAATGGAGAAGACTACATAACAATGAACTACATGGTCTTTATAGGAAGCCAGATATAATAAGAACAGTTAAGTCTCGTAGACTGCGATGGGCAGGACATGTTGCACGTATGGGGAATGAAAGACGTGCATGGAAGCTTCTTGTAGGAAAGCCAGAGGGAAAACGCCCAGTTGGTAGACCAAGAATGAGGTGGGAGAATAACATTAACTATGATTTGAGGGAAGTAGATTATACAGGGAATGATTGGAAAGCATTAGCTCAGGATAGGGATGTATGGAGAGCTTATGTCCGCGCGGCCATGAACCTACGGGTTCGATAGTGCCAGTGAGTAAGTAAGTAAGTAGAAGAAATAAAGTGGCAGACCAAGATCGAAATGGAAAACTTATGTCAGAACTAAATGGATGAGAGGAACTTGGATGAAGGAGATTGGAATGATAGAGATAAATGGAAACTGAAGACGGCAAACCTATAAGTAGGAGAAAGCCGAAGAAGAAGAAGAAGAAGAAATTCGTAGATATCGATTGATTGATTTTATATAAACAAACAATTCATAGTCTCCTGTATATACTCCACGGCGCGACAGGCCTTACAAATCTATGTTTCACTTCTCTTCTTATATGTTTGCCAAAGTGTCTCTGTATGCTTCCATTTAATTATTATATATATATATATATATATATATATATACATATATGTGTGTGTGTGTGTTGTATTTAGTTGAATAAGTAAAAGAAAAAATAAATATAAATTTATATCATTATTTTTAGATACCCCGTGCTGATTACCCGGCGTTGCCCGGGAATCTACGCATCCTGATGTACTTGGCATAAATGAGCTGAAAGACAAAATTCTTTATTTTGAGTTATCCATAAAAGAATACCCGCCGTGCGCTGCTATGCTTGCCCGGGAATCTACTTATCCCGATCTTCTTGGCATTAATGAAAGACAAATATGGTTACTGTGAATTATTCTTAAAAGATAAACATATGCTGTCGCGGACTTTTCTGTAGAGTTTGTTTTTTTGAGATATTCATTTCTGTGTACAATAATTTTGTGTATTTGTTATGGTTTAGGCAGCGTAAGCAATTTAAGCTTTCAAAAAGTGACTTTTTTTCACGTTTTTTCACTACAGAATGTGATTTTTAAGGGTGAAGGGCTTGAGCATTAAAACTCTCTTATAAGCTATAACCTTCCCTGAAAAATCCTGAACATTTTACAAAAAGCCCTATGACAATGGGATGAATGGTATGGTAGCACATGCTTGCCCGGGAATCTACTTATCCCGATCTCCTTGGCATCAATGAAATACAAAAATGGCTATTGTGTGTTATTTGTAAAAGATAAACATATGCTGTCGCGGACCTTTTTGTAGAGTTTTTTTGAGATATTCAATTCTGTGTACATTAATTTGGTGTATTTGTTATGCTTTAGGCAGCGAAAGCCATTTAAGGGTAAAAAAGGGACTTTTGGCCTTTTCACTACAAAGGGTATTTTTTAAGGGTGTAGGAGTTGAGTGTCTTAACTCTCTTATAGCCTTTGTCCATCCCGAGAATCTCCTGAACATTTTGCAAAAAAAAACCGTCATAATCGGATCAACGGTATGGTCGCGCATAAAGTACGAACAAACAAACATTTTTATATATCAGATGAAGTTAATGATAATTAGAATTGTTGGTGATATTTTTTAATCTTGTGATAAGTCTGTCTATATTTTAATTAATTAAAACACATCTGGTTCATTGTATGTATGTTGTCCATGACAGTAAACAACTTCAAATGAAGAAGTAATAAAATTCAACTGGTTATTTTAATGAACAGCCTCACAAAGAATTTTGTGTGAAGCATTATACAGTAAGCAATGTTGAAATAGAGTTCTACTTATATTTTCTTTTAATTTATTCTTTTACTTAAGTAATTGTAGCCACTGTATCACTGTTTTTTCTCTCCGTAATATTAGGGTCTAAGTGTAGACATATAGCAATTTCGTTTCTCGGTTTGGAAGTTTTGCTAATAAATCACTAAACAATATGAAACTAATCCCAATCCATCAACCAATTAAAATTCTAATTATATTAGGGCTAATAATCAAAAATATTATTGATATAACAAATAAAAGGACAAGAAAAATAAATGGATTAATATTTAAGTCCCCATTTAAGAACTTTTTTATATTCGAAATAAACTTACAAAAATTGGCTTTTAATTCATGCTATTTATTTTTTTAATCTATCATCTCCTTGATGTTTTATTAGTAGCAATCATATCTGCCTCTCGATTTGAGATTTGCGGTTACGATTCTGATCAAGATAGTAGCATGAGATTTTTTTTTGGGTGTGTCTTCTTTGAAGAGGAAAGCTAAAAGCTGTCGGTGTCGCTTCAGAGAGATGTTCTTTTCACTAGTACTGACTAACCTTATATTCAACAGAGTTTTATTTTCAATTTGACGCCAAAACTCAATCTGGTTGAGTGCTAGGCAGTGACTTGATATTAACATCGTTGGGACTATCAACTCACAGGTTTATGAGCACGCGAACATAAGCTCTCTCCATACATCCTTATCCAAATCTAAAGTTTTCCAATAATTCCCTACTTAATTTGCCATGTAAATAAAGCCATGATTACTACTATTATTATTATTACTATACTTACTTGCTTACTCACTGGCACTATCGAACCCGTAGGTTCATGGCCGCGCGGACATAAGCTCTCCATACATCCCTATCCTGAGCTAATACTTTCCAATCATTCCCTCGACTTCCCTCAAATCATAGTTAATGTTATTCTCCCACCTCATTCTTGGTCTACCAACTGGGCGTTTTCCCTCTGGCTTTTCTACAAGAAGCTTTCATACAAGTATTTCATTCCCCATACGTGCAACATGCCCTGCCCATTGCAGTCTACGAGACTTAACTGTTCTTATTATAGGCCTATCTGGCTTCCTATAAAGACCATGTAGTTCATTGTTATGTAGTCTTCTCCATTCACCTGTTTGTTCATCTCTCTTTGGTCCAAAAATTTTCCTAATTACTTTATTCTCAAATACTCGTAATCTCCTTTCCTCCCTTAAAGTAAGAGTCCATGTTTCGCATCCATATAATATAACTGGTAGAATAACAGTTTTATACAATTTCAGTTTAACGTTTTTTTGAAAGGAGTTGGGACGTCAAGAGTCTCTGCAATGCATAATAGCATGCATTCCCAAAATTGAGCCTATGTTTAATTTCTTTGTGCATCTCATTCCTATTTGTGATTATTGTTCCTAGGTATTTGAATTCAGCCACTTCCTCAAAATATCCCTCATTTGTCATTAGCTGTCCATTTCCATAATATAATGTATTTCTACGTGTGACCATATATTTCGTTTTATTGATATTTACTTCCAGTCCTAATTTATTAGTGTTACTCAATAGTGTGTGCGTGTTGTCCTTTAGTATCTCCTAGCTATCGGCCAAATTATTATTATTATTATTATTATTATTATTATTATTATTATTATTATTATTATTATTATTATTGGATATAAAAGCACTTCCCTGGCTACGTTTCGAGTTGCAGGAGCACAATTTTGGGCCCACCAATAGTCTTAAGTTCAATTCAATAAAACCATAAACAGTTTACAATCTGAAGTATTTAATTAAAAGCAGATATTCTATTACAATATAATACGAAGCGAGGTTGGGAAGTGGTTTTTACAGGAGGAAAATGTTAAAAAACCGAGCGATAGCGAGTTTTTAATTTCCGAGATTCTGTAAAACACTTCATAAACGTGCGTTGTACATTATTTTTTTGCGCGATTGTGTTTTCAAAATAACAAGTAGGCCTAATAGTAAAATAATAACATATTTGTTGGAAATATTTACGTTCATTACAAACAATTGACTAACCCTAACAGTGTGGGCAATGTTATTAGTTGAAACTACAGGAGGCCGTGAGACCAATAAGCGATAAAATGGTGGCAAGTACATATTTATTGTTTTATATTGTTTCAAATAAAGTTTAGTTCATTTAAAATACAGTGATTTGTTTCTTATAATGTAGGCTATATTAATAGAACAGTTTGGATATTTTTTGTATATATTGTATGTAATATACATAGAGGGCAGTGGTTTTACTTCACATACGCGTTTTGTAATATGTAATGTTACGGCATAGTTATTTAGGTTGGCAACCCCGAAATTTAGGAAGTTGAACTTTCAATCATGGTCGCCATCGCTGTAAGAAAGACAAAACGCATTGTCGCACAAAAAAAAAAAAATTCCTATCAGATTAATTTTCTTTGTATTTGCATTTTCCTTTTTTTTTTTTTATCTCATGTGAATATTGTATTGCCAATACATTTTCTACAGAAGCCTACTTCTAACAAACCTCAGATTCAATATAATTTTATTTTCAGTTTAGTGCAAATCTCAACCCTAAATATGTATGTAAATTTATGAAGAGTTTAGAGAATTTAAAAAGAAATATAAATGCAAATTATAAAATTTAGGAGGAACTGAGAAACATTTTTGACCATCAGCAATGTGCGATACATCATGGCGTCTTCATAACACCTATAGTCTGCTACTTCTGGCCTTCAGTTATTAGGTATTTTTGTCTGTTACTAATTTTCAGTCTAGGGAAGCACAAAAATATATTTTTTTTCGTGAGCAATAATGAAACGTGGTTTTAGATAGGCCTATTCTGTATGGACGAATACACCTATATTGAAGGCCAAAAATATAATTTATTGTATTAAAATGTAATATTCTAGTAATTATTACTCATAAAGCTCTATTCCCAACATGATTTGTCAAGAAACGTGATAGTTGATATGACTATAATGGAGGATGTTAATTTGTTATTCCGTCACAAACCATATTTATTTTGTTTTTTTTACTTAGGCCTATTGTGATGTTCATTACAAATATATTTTTTTAATCCGGACCCAACAGCAGAGAAGATAAGAAACTTGTTATCAGAGTGTGAATGATCATATAGCCTACCTGAGAAAAATAAAGGACTTTTCAAATTTGAAAATTATTTAAAATTCCTCCGTTATTTACAAAGTATAAGACATAAAAAAGAGAAAGTAAAATATGATGGTCATTACGGAGAAGTGGTGCATATGCAATACACCGGATGACTACTTTTATCTTAAAGTGATCCTCGTCAAAACAAAAACATCTGACTTACTCGCTTTTCATTGGTTATGGACACCGACGCGACGTACACATAGCGACAAAAAGAATGGGCCGACTCTTGATCTCGAATATTTTAAGTTCCAACGCGCGGTTCACACGAGTAAATTAATTGCACAGTAGAGCTACAATACGTTTCCCTTCTTCCTTTGAAGGGCACTACTTCTAGCACAATTACCAAGCGTACGCTTAGCTCAGTATTTAGTTGATTGATTCGTATGTGAAAGGTCACAGGCTCGATTCTCAATGAAGTTTTTTTTTAATTGTTAAAATGCTTTCTATTTAATCCTGTCTGTCCATTCTTAAAGAAAAAAAACGTAGGCCTACTATTTGAAAGTATTACTATTTTTATTATTTATTTATTTATATATTTATTTATTTATATATTTATTTATTTATAAACAGGTTTACTTCCTTCTCTATCTTCACATACCAATTCTTCCAGACCTAGCCCCCCCCATACCTCTTGTTACATCATCCATCCATTTAAATCTAAGTAGACCTCTCTTTTAATTTCCAGGTGGAATCCATTCCAAAGCTTGTCAGGGTAATCTTTTCTTAGGCATCCTACGTGTATGACCATACCGTCTGTATACCATAAAATCCAATATTGAATTTTGGACTTTAATTTGTTGTCTGATGATTGCATTTTCTGATTGTTTCCTATTTAGAATGTCTAGTTCAGAGTCTAGAACTATCCATTTCAGTAGATATAAGCTTTAAACTCAAAATGTTTATTTAACTGCCAAGTTTCTTCATCGTATGTTAGCGTGCTTCGAATTATGGACTTATAAATTTCTAATTTGGTATCCATTCGTATGTACTTATCCCACAAAACGCCGTTTAAAATTGTTATTACTGATCTGTCTTTTTGAATTCTATATTTTATGTCATTTTCTTGGGTACATTTTGAGGGAATTTCGAATCCCCAGGTAAGAGGCATTCTTCACATCCTTTGATACACCCAATTAGTAATATTATTATTATTATTGTTATTATTATTAATATTAGTATTAGTATTATTATGGATGATGCACAATGAAAATAAAAATAATACTATTATTTTTTTATTATTGTCCCCCCAGGAGCTATCACCTTGACGTGGTGGGGGGGGGGCTTAGTACCCGATGAACCAGACGACTCTACTGGGGAAGATTGACTTAGGTTAATCTTGCTGGTGGGTAAGAGGCGAGGGGAACTAAGTATAGCTCACAACGAAGGAATGGCGTCTGTATCCATATTGGGCGGTCACATCTTCGTCAAGTCTTCAACGGTCAACAGGGCGACAAGGAATAGCACAGCTAAACTTGTAGGGCTTGAAGAGCGCAAGAAGCAGTCCTCTCTTGGGGGGTGGATACCCAGAGGAGCATGTTTGGAGGCTCAGAGGAAGCAGCCCTTCCACCATCCTTGTCCTGCGAAGCGCTCGTAACGCTTCCAGGAGACATTTATCTTACTGAGAAGCTTCATGGAAATCAGCCGGATTGTCATAAAAGGAAAGAATACAGACGGCAGAGATGCGGTTCCTAAGACAAGTTAAAGGATGTACAAGACTTGATAGAATAAGAAATGAGGATATAAGAGAAGAATTGAAAGTACAGCCTTTATTGGATAAAGTCACGAATTACAGACAGAAATGGATTGATCACATGGATGGAATGAGTAAGGAGAGATATCCATTGTTAGCAAGAAATTATCAAGCAAGAGGAAGGCGTGATGTTGGAAGACCTAGAAGACGTTGGGCTGATGCATTATGAAGTCGGAACGGGCAATTGCCTAATCCCTGGAGTGATGATGATGATGATGATTATTGTCCATCATATAAGGGCTCGTATTATGCTGGACTTGACATACATAGTCCTAAACTAAATATGTTAATTGAAGGGTTAAACTTTTTCGTCATTAGTGCGTAATAAATAAATAAATAAACACATAGATATATTAAGCTATATTATCTTTTATTACATAAATTTATAGCATTATTATTAAACACGATACTGCACACACAATTAAATTTATACCGGTAGCTAAATAGTGTTTTCGAGTTTACGAAGGCAGGAATATTACTTAATATAGTGTAAAGTGGATATAGATTACGTGCAAGGAATCAAATTTTATAGCATTTATAGGATGTATTTTGCGAAAATACAAATTAATAAAAAAAATTGTTAAGGATTCGAATCCTGGCTTTTATACATATTTCATCTTCTTGTAAATGGTTTAACGACCTACGCTACTCGAACGTCGGACACTATTTGTCTAAATATTAGTTATCTTGTACTTTTGCACTATGAATGACAGTTTAACTTTATTTGAAATGTCGCAATTTGAGTAATATTACATTTGTGGAACACTCGTAAATATCTAGAAGCATGTCTCGTTCACTGTTCTTTAATTATTAAAATCAAATTATTATATACATTAAAACCAAAATTATTAAAACCAAATTCAGCGAATTTAAAACATTTAACAGTGGGTTACCTCGTGAATCACAGCTTTAGCTTTTCGAGCATGCGCAGTGGGCCATAACAGGGACTCTGCTTTTTGAAGCGGCTCATTATTTTTGTCGCTAACTGTACATTGTAGAAGCAATATCCTTCCGCGATTCGCGCCACAATTATTGCCAATTTTGACAGGGAGATGACGACACAACAAGAGAAGACTCGATACTTTCAGCCATTTTGTTTCATGAGAATCGACTGAAACATGACTCAAATGCATCACCCATATGTAATAAACTATTTTAAGTTGTAATTATTGATTAGGTGTGTTTTAGAATATTTTTTTATGTTTTGAATATTATTATTTTCATTCACGAAGAATAACAAGTAGCTTATAGGTCTATTCAGAGGACACATTTTTAATTTAATGAAGGGAACTACTTTTTCGCGTACTTATTGCTTCTACAACGTATGTCGGTGTCCATAAGCAATGAAAAGCGAGCAGGTCACATGGATCACTTTAAGAGCGGACAGGGTACAGTAGCCTATATTGTGTTGAAGGGGATACTTGGTTTGGACTCACGTAACATTACTGGTTCACAATACTTTTTATAACATTACTAAATCTCCGTGGCGCGACAGGCCTAGAAACACCTTACCTACTATACGGCTGCTGGCCTCACATCAACATGCGTTAATCATAGAGGCGGATGATCATATAGACAATATAGGGATGACAAGTCAGCATGTCGGGTCCCCAACCATTTATAGTTGATTTTCTCAACTTGAAGCCGTGTTTTGATTTTATCCAATGTAGGTCAAGGACCAAAAATGAGGTGGGAGAACAACATTAACTATGATTTGAGGGAAGTAGATTGTACAGGGAATGATTGGAAAGCATTGGCTCAGGATAGGGATGTATGGAGAGCTTATGTCCGCGCGGCCATGAACCTACGGGTTCGATAGTGCCAGTGAGTAAGTAAGTAAGTGAGGTCAAGGAATTTTCTACAAAATTATAATATGAAAAAAATATTAAACTTAAAGAAAGTAGCCACTCAATACTGTTATGTCCTTAAAAATCGAACTATCCCGACCGGGAATTAACCTGCGAACATAAGGGCTGAATTCACGAAACCTTCTTTAAGCAAAGAGCGACTCTTTCCCCCTTTCTATGACATAGATAGTATTCATAAAACCGGTTTTATGAATACTCTCTACGTTATAAAGAGGGAGAAAGAATCGCTCTTTGCGTAAAGATGGTTTCATGAATTCCGCCCTAGAGGCGAGCATGGTATCTAGTCCACGGAACCGATCCTAGTTTTTGAGGTCCTTGAGTTTCGTCACACTTGCTTCCAGACCATCGTACAGTCTAATTTCGATAATTTATATCGAGTTTTTTTGTTGAGATAGACATAATGCTTTGATTTATCGAAAATTCGAAATTTAGAAGATATAAAAAATAAATAGTACTAGTATGAGTAATTACAGGCACTCTATAAAAATAATATTAAAATGAGATTCAATTTCACTTTATTGTATTTTATTGTTCATATGCAGATTTTTATTTACCAGCAATATCATACGTTTAGAAAGAAGTCTGTCATATCTTTATTTTAGATTAGTATTTATTGTTTAGAAAGAAGTGTGTCATATCTTTATTTTGGATTAGTATTTATTGTTTAGAAAGAAGTGTGTCATATCTTTATTTTGGATTAGTATTCATTGTTTAGAAAGAAGTGTGTCATATCTTTATTTTGGATTAGTATTTATTGTTTAGAAAGAAGTGTGTCATATCTTTATTTTGGATTAGTATTTATTGTTTAGAAAGAAGTGTGTCATATCTTTATTTTGGATTAGTATTCATTGTTTAGAAAGAAGTGTGTCATATCTTTATTTTGGATTAGTATTTATTGTTTAGAAAGAAGTGTGTCATATCTTTATTTTGGATTAGTATTTATTGTTTAGAAAGAAGTGTGTCATATCTTTATTTTGGATTAGTATTCATTGTTTAGAAAGAAGTGTGTCATATCTTTATTTTGGATTAGTATTCATTGTTTAGAAAGAAGTGTGTCATATCTTTATTTTGGATTAGTATTTATTGTTTAGAAAGAAGTGTGTCATATCTTTATTTTGGATTAGTATTTATTGTTTAGAAAGAAGTGTGTCATATCTTTATTTTGGATTAGTATTCATTGTTTAGAAAGAAGTGTGTCATATCTTTATTTTGGATTAGTATTTATTGTTTAGAAAGAAGTGTGTCATATCTTTATTTTGGATTAGTATTCATTGTTTAAAAAGAAGTGTGTCATATCTTTATTTTGGATTAGTATTTATTGTTTAGAAAGAAGTGTGTCATATCTTTATTTTGGATTAGTATTTATTGTTTAGAAAGAAGTGTGTCATATCTTTATTTTGGATTAGTATTCATTGTTTAGAAAGAAGTGTGTCATATCTTTATTTTGGATTAGTATTTATTGTTTAGAAAGAAGTGTGTCATATCTTTATTTTGGATTAGTATTCATTGTTTAGAAAGAAGTGTGTCATATCTTTATTTTGGATTAGTATTTATTGTTTAGAAAGAAGTGTGTCATATCTTTATTTTGGATTAGTATTTATTGTTTAGAAAGAAGTGTGTCATCTTTATTTTGGATTAGTATTCATTGTTTAGAAAGAAGTGTGTCATATCTTTATTTTGGATTAGTATTTATTGTTTAGAAAGAAGTGTGTCATATCTTTATTTTGGATTAGTATTTATTGTTTAGAAAGAAGTGTGTCATATCTTTATTTTGGATTAGTATTCATTGTTTAGAAAGAAGTGTGTCATATCTCTTATTTTGGATTAGTATTTATTGTTTAGAAAGAAGTGTGTCATATCTTTATTTTGGATTAGTATTTATTGTTTAGAAAGAACTGTGTCATATCTTTATTTTGGATTAGTATTCATTGTTTAGAAAGAAGTGTGTCATATCTTTATTTTGGATTAGTATTTATTGTTTAGAAAGAAGTGTGTCATATCTTTATTTTGGATTAGTATTTATTGTTTAGAAAGAAGTGTGTCATATCATTATTTTGGATTAGTATTTATGTCGAATTGTGCAGTAATATATTTACTTTGTTTACCGCTGTGGTCTCGAGATAACGTGCTGCCTTGTAACGCAGCGGGCCCTGGTTCGATTCCCGGTCGGAAGAAGCATTCTGGGTGAGGTTTTCTTCGGGATTTTTCCTCCCCTGTAAGACAAATGTTGGGTAGCCTTAAGGTCCAAAAGGTCCCCGAACAATAGGCTATCTGGCTATCATCATCATTATCATCATTCACCGGTGTGGAAAGCAATGGGAAGCTATCGGTACCACGTCTATAATTCCCTAGTAAAGCTGAAAAACATAGCATGCAAATGCTATGATTAAAGAAAAGTTTTAAATTAAATTTATTTCCCGTAAAACCAGATATCGTGCTTGCAATCAGAGTTGGTTTCTGGATTTAAAGTGGAATATAGTAGAGGGGGATTTGCATTATTTTTTTTTAGCTGAGTAGAACACAATAGAATAAAATAAGTTATTCCCTTTTTCCTAGAACCCTTCCATTTCCTCACTCGCCTGTAGATTAGATCAAGGATGGGCTCGATGCCTCCAATAAGGCAACCTTGTATAGTTTCATTCTAGTATAGCACCCATCGTTGTTTGTTATGAATGAATGGAAATTAAATTTATTCTACGGTCTGATGTACTCTGTTATGGTGTTCCTGATTTCGACACATGGAGCATTCACACACATTCCCCATTTTCTGGACTGGTTCAGAGCCTCAGTGAGAGGCTACAACCCTCCTTTGGCCTTAATCTGCCCTTAGATGTCACATAGGCTCAGAGTCGTGAGGAAGTAAAAGAACTGGATTTTTTAAAGAAAAAGACTATCTAAAAAAATATCCGTATGTAAAGATTACAATGTCTTTAAGAGTATGGTCGTGCCACCCTGGATCAATACAACCGCACACCTATTGTTTGCTGGATCAGATTATTTTTCCTAAATGAGATGAGATGAATAGTAATGTGAAATGACTGAATTAATGAATGAAGATGGAATGACGTAATAGGGGAGGAAAGAGAAGTGGAGAGTGTCGGTGGAACGAAATTCGGGAAACGGGTGAAACCTGAGAAAACCCCCAAAAAATCCCTGTATGATCTACTACCAATGACCCTAGGAAACCACCAGGAATCGAACCTGGCAATGCTGTAGAGATAGACGCGCGTCTCCCGAGACAGCTGAATCACCTATAGGCCTACATAACTTAGTTTCTTCTGTATAGTGCGAACTTTACTTGACAGAACTATAGGTCTAGATATCTACAAATAGATACCTTATTTAAGTGTCATTGATTTCTGATGGTACTTCATCCCCTTTGCTTCTTCTTCTTCGTCACGGTTTAGGCTTATTTACTAACCTGTTCCGGCTCCAAATTGCTGCTGTTTCCATCTTTTCTATAGTCTTCCCAAACTTCTTCTTCCTCATGGTGAATAGTTGTATGCTGCTTTTGGTATTACTCGTATATTATCATTCATCCTTGCTAAGTGTTCTTTCCATTTTGTTCTGTATTTCACTATTGGTGCTAAAAATCTAAACATCTAATATCACCCTAAATTAAATCACCCTAAGTTAATTAAATATGTTTTCCTTTCGGTGCATGAAATGTCCTATGACAGATTGAAAAAATGCAGCAATATAGCTTCGAATTATAGAAAAAGCAATGCATGTAATATAGGATATATATATATATATATATATATATATATATATATATATATATATATATAATTTCAGGGTTGTTTCTGTTATTTACACAGGTATCCTCAACCAAAATATACAATTTTTTTCTTCCACACTTCCCAGTCTTGCGTGTCTGCTTCTGTCATATTTCTCTTCTTCATGTTGTCTTGAATTCATTTTCTTTGTTTCTGTGTCCCTTCTGCTCAACATCTTAGTTGGATTTCTTCAATACCTTGTGCAATATGATTTTCTACGTTCATTATTTCTCTTATTGTAGGATATTATTTTTTATTTTATCTAATTTTGATATTCTTGCCGATCTTCTTAAAAAGTCCACTAATAGGCACAACCGATATTTAAAATTACTTCGAGATATATTAAATATATTAAATCCAAGTTATCAGAGATTGATTTAAGGATACCTATGCTATAACTTACTTTGAAATGCAAAAAATGTATGTTTAGTCACGCTATTTTGGAATTATGTGAATGCAATCAAGTTACTTGAAATCGGTTGTTAAATATGTGATTTAAGAAGTTTATTTAACGTATATGATAATCTATTATACGTAATGATCATTTGGCATCGCATGGTCAAACGGCTGACAAATTTGTCTTATAGGGCTGCAGTTTCAGGCTTCGGACTCCCGTAAGTCCATATTTATGACACAGTTTTAATTCTTTTCCAAAACAGATCAACTTATCCTAAACTCCGGCTAGATTACAACCTACGTTATTATTATAGTTTTAATTTGTCTTACCTACTCCACATCTAACAGTTTCTAACAATTGTTTTAACGTGTCTGCTCTTGATAGGCTATGTTTAACAGATCCCTGTTAGTTTGCGCCAATACAAAATTGCCATCTTTAGATGTGGCGCAAGCTCTTAGACGCTCGCCTCTCACCTATGGGATCTCGAGATTGAGACTCGGTCACTCCATGTGGGTTTCGTGAAGCTTGGGCAGGTTTTTGTCGGGTTTCTCCCGTTTTTCCCAGCCACAAATTTCATTCCAACATTTCTCCATACTTACCTCATCCATTTCGATTAATTTCGTTCATACGCCCCTGCGAAGATGCATCAGGCCTAGTCGGTCGGGACCCTTGTCGTTCACAGACCACTGGCTATTTATAGAGGGACTTCATCTCATCTTATCTCTCGACCCGGCCCTGAGTCGAACAAAAGTTGAGGAGCAGCAGATGCTTAGAATCAATCCTTTCTACAGTTTTAATGAATTTTATAACAATTATTTCAATATTGTGTTGTGATTTCTTGTATTGTTTTAATATTCTTTGGCATAATGTGTATTTCAGCGCATTTTATACTTACTTACTCACTGGCACCATCGAACCCGTGGGTTCATGGCCGCGCGGACATAAGCTCACCACACATGCCTATCTGAGCTAATGCTTTCCAATCATTTCCTGTATAATCTACTACCCTCAAATCATAGTTAATGTTATTCTCCCACCTCATTCTTGGTCTACCAACTGGGCGTTTTTCCTCTGGCTTTCCTACGAGAAACTTCCATGCAAGTCTTTCATTCCCCATACGTGCAACATGTCCTGCCCATTGCAGTCTACGAGACTTAACTGTTCTTATTATATCTGGCTTCCTATAAAGACCATGTAATTCATTGTTATTTAGTCTTCTCCATTCACCTGTCTGTTCATCTCTCTTTGGTCCAAAAATTTTCCTAAGTACTTTATTCTCAAATACCTGTAATCTCCTTTCCTCCCTTAAAGTAAGAGTCCATGTTTCGCACCCATACAATATAACTGGTAGAATAACAGTTTTATATATTTTCAGTTTAACGTTTTTTGAAAGGAGTTGGGACATCAAGAGTCTCTGCAATGCATAATAGCACGCATTTCCAGAATTGAGCCTATGTTTAATTTCTTTGTGCATCTCATTCCTATTTGTGATTATTGTTCCTAGGTATTTGAATTCAGCCACTTCCTCAAAATTTCCCTCATTTGTCTCAGCGCATTTTATACCGAATGGAAATAATATTAGTAAGTAGCATATATATATATATATATATATATATATATACTCCATATGTCCCTGGTGGAGACATGAGTCCTTCCCTCCAGGAGATTGTTGGACACAATGTCAATTTAGTTACGTCTTATTCTTCTAGAGATGTCAGCGTGTGGCCGGCTGGTCAGCACATCGTTTCAGTGAAAGTAATATAAGTAACCCACTATGTAATTATGAATCTCTTGTGAGAAACCCCGTAACAAATACGTTTTTTTGCGGTTTTTTGGATTACAAATAAGCTCTTTTCTCAGAAAAAAAAAGGGGAAAATGTATTTCTAAGGCTAACTCGCATTGCGTTAACGTTTTTTGGCTTATTATTCCGTCTCTTTTTAATTTATTTTGTGTTAAAAGAGATCACCTGGGATCACAAAATACCGAGAGAAAAGTTGTATCATTTCACGACTCCCACGTGCTGTTAAGAAAAAAATCAGACCTAAATTTACGGTCATTATAACGTAATGCACTATGCATACAGATAGTTTTTCTGGGAAAAACATAGATCTATGATCCAAAATGGTATATTTTATGTACCACAAGGAATTCTTTCTTAAAACTAGTCCACTTCTGGACCTATGACAATAATAATTAGTTGAATTGAATTTGGGATCAAGATACTTGTGTGTTGAATTGAGGTGTGGGAGATGTTAGGTTATAAAAATGGATCTTGCTCCGTAGTTAGAACAGGAATTGCAAGTAATCTGGCCGGGAGTTACATTCTTGTAGCGTGGGAACTTCCTGCTGCCGTCTTTCCAAAATCGATGTCCTGAAAGTTAATCGAACCGGGGCCACGACACTTCAAAATAAAATAGTATTTTTAAGTAGGTCAGTTGAGAGACACTATGCATCTCCTTGGCAAATGTCCCGCTCAAGGCGATGCTCTCGGCTAGGTCAACCCTCTCGCTCTTTGTTGTCTTCTTTACCATAATCTGTTAAAGTATTATTTGTCTACCATTTTTATCTTTTGCCACGGATTTCTAAAACTCTTCAGTAGAAATCTAGTAGTTAGAATATTTGTGCCACATCATTGCAACTACAGAATTTGTTTATTTGCTAGAATCAACGTTGCCTATCTCTGTTAAGTATCAGCCTCGTTGTGTTCCTTCCCCCTGGTCCCGAGGATCGCCGTTCAAATTCAGCACGGACGATGGATTTTTTTTAGGATGGAAACTTGAAGGGAAAAATTCCTCGGGGCGGGACGTGGGTCTCATAAAAGAACTGCAAACCTAAATGAGTGCCTCTGAGCAAAATTTAATCGACTTTTCTCATCCATGTAGTTGCCTTTGAGGCGATGTGCTAATCACACGTGACTCGCTGACATCTGTAGGGGAAATAAACGTAACTAAATAGATTTATTTAGAAAATATTCATTTAGCCTGGTGGAGTTAAGGCCATGTGGCCGTCTCTTCCACTCACCAGGACAAACATATGTTACATATAAATACAAACAATGCAATAATAGTACATACTAAACAATTAATTATCTGTCAAAATGAACTATAATGAAGATTATGTCTAATATTTACAATAAAATTAAATCCAATTAAAATTAAACTAATGAAAGAATGTATACAGAAAGGAATAACTGCTCGGATCTACTATCCATAAAAAGAAAAGAAAAATATACAAAGAAAGTAATAAACTATAATGAATTAATCTATCGCTTATTATATATGGCATTAGTTAAATATATTGACAAATCTTAAAACTAATTTTATTAAATAATTAAAAAACAAATGATTAATTTTTAAAAATTAATATCAGCGAGTTGTTTCTATTAATAATTTTATTTTCAATTTGTTTCTGAATGGTGGTAAAGTTTGGCAGTCTCTGACATAGGGTGGCTTGGTTTAGAAACTCCCGCTAAGGGATGCACGGGTATAAACTATACTGTTTCTATTAAGAGACCTATGTTCAAACATCCATCAGGTGACTTCGTTCATCAGAGTGTTATGACGAAGTGAGTTTCTGGTTTGAAGGTTGTTTAAAGTGCAACTATGACTCGGAACCTCTAACTTTCCGCATGAAGCAAGTTATATCCTTGATTTTCCTACTCGAAAAACTGCATGATCTTATTCGGGGATCAAAATCGCATTCCTCGAGTCTCGACGCGAACGATTTATTCGTTTAACAGAGATATATGGCACGTTAAAGAACCCTCTAATGTAAAAAGAAGGCAAGATATTTAGGGGCAGTAAGACATTCCCTGCTGTCGCAATTAGAACCTTCCGAAATAGAAAACATGAAACCCAAGAAACAATTAAAGAAAAACGCTTGTTTTTTCCCTCCCAATTTACACAAGTGCTACTTCAATCACGTTTCAATATTTGCATTTTTACAAGTTTTTTGTTGTTGCAAATGTCCCAGATTGTCTTCCGACATTCCTGGTGTTCTCTCCTGGCATGGCGTACTTGTAACCCACTTCTGAGGTTGGGGCGCCTGGAAGGTGGGGTTACGTTGCCCCGATGATGATTATGATAGTGGTACGCCAGGAGAGTCCCTAATCCTAAGCTTAATCTAAGATGAATATGAATGATGATGATTGCGATGGCCATATGATTTCGGGGACCGTTTGGGTCTTAAAGTTTTCCTGACATTTGTCTTACAGGTGAGCGAAAATCCTAATAAAAAAACTTCACCCAGAAAAACTGTCCCGACCGGGGATCGAACACGGGCCAGCTGGGTGACAAGGCAGCACAAGGCAAAACGCAGAATTAGGATTAAGTGATTGAAACATGTGATATACACACTAGCATAAAGAAATATATTCTCATCTAAAATTCTAAAATTTTGCATTTCCCTTTAAGAACTTAATGTTTATAATTAATATTCCAATTAAGCTAAGTGACGCTTACTTTTTAATGCACATGCATTATTTGATGATACTACTAAAATTATTATTATTATTATTATTATTATTATTATTATTATTATTATTATTAGCTGTAGTAGTGTAATATCTATGTTTAGTGTGTGTATGTACAATTTCTATAGTGTGTACGTGTATACTAGTGCTGGTTGAACTCTGTCTAGTTATATTATTGTTTTGATATTTTATCGAATTATTCATATTTTTACATTTAATTACTACCTAATCTCCTAATAAAAATATGTGTATACATTTTCTCACCTTTACCCTCCACACACACAAACACACCACGCGTATGTGTGTATACAGAATAATAGGCAAGACGAAAAATAGGCTATATAATATTGTAGAAGGAAAACGTCTGGTTTGAAGATTCTTGTCATATAAAGCATAAGTTGTTTTAATTGTGAAACTTGCAGATAGATAGGTTTGTTATTTCTCAGGAACCATGATTTGAGTTAGATCGGATCAGTTTTCTGGTTGAGGTTTTTTTTCTGGAATTATTTGTCTATTAAAGAGAGAGAGGAGAGAGAGAGAGAGAGAGAGAGAGAGAGAGAGAGAGAGAGAGAGAGAGAGAAAAAGAAGGAAAATCCTATTCCCACTGCTAACCAGAACTCAATTGAAGACGTATACAGCGTTGAAATTTTCTCATGGGACTTTAATGTCTTCCAGTTACTTGTTTGTTGTCTCGTATTTAAAAAATCAAGTAAAAAACTTTAGCGAGTTCCATTTTTTTTAGATTTAAGATTAGGCGATTAGACACAAATGATACCTGGCTTATTAACAAGTGCGAGAGCACGTAGAGTGTAGATTCCCAAACCTCAGAGTATGTAAACCTGCTTCTTCTCCCAGGCTGAAACAATGGATTCTTTTCTTTTGCTGCACAAGGTGAGTGAAGTGTAGGCACAAAAACTCGCCGCGCGCGGTAATGAAGTACAGCCTGCAGTGGCCGAATCACGGACGGAGCGATTATCTTTATTATATCATAGTTTTTCTTAGCTTCTTTCTTTTCTTTATGTTTGTTTTTTAGTCTTACCTTTGGTTCCTTTTTGAAAGCGCACTTTTTTTTCTTGTCTTTTATTCCCTTTTCTTATCCGGCGGGCGAACAGCACATGTGTGTACATACATTCCCCTACTTATGCATGACCGGTCCTACGTGCTTTCATGAGTTTCTCTTCTTTTATTTTTTCTTGTTTTTTCTCCTAATTTTTTTCTTTCTGGAATGCATTATGAAAAGGGGTTGGCGCTATTTGCATATCGTCCTGAGGGGTCGCGGACCCTGTGTGTAACAAAAACACGCGTCTGCGGTCACCGAGGAAGAAGCACACATATCCCCATTATGACTGCACGTCCGCAGCTGAATATTCATAGATGTTTTGTAACAGTACTTAAGATCTTTAGTTTACATTCCATTCAATTTAAACTTTTAACTTTTTTATGCTTCTTGTTTCAAATTATTAATTACTTTTAGTTTAAGAATGAAAAGGTCTATGCTTTGTTACTAATGCTTACGTGCTAAAAAACAACTTTCAAATTCACAATTTTAAGTCCACTACTGTGGTCTCGAGGTAGCGTGCTGCCATGTCAAGCAGCGGGCCCGGGTTCGATCCCCGGCCGGGTTTCCTGGGTGAAGTTTTTTCGGGATTTTTCCTCACCTATAAGGTAAATGTTAGGAAACTTTAAGGCCCAAACGGTCCATCTGACCATCATTATCATCAATATCACATTCGCCTAATTAGCTTAAGTTTAGTTTAAGGTCTCTCCTGGCGCATCGTTACTATCATCATGTACTGTCATATCATCGGGGCAGCGTAACCCTGCCTTCCAGGCGTCCCAACCTCAAAAGTGGGTTAAAAGTACATCATGCCAGGAGAGAATACCAGAAATGTCAAAATGACAACCTGGGGCATTTAAAAAAAACTTCTTTTTAATTACTTACAATTTTAAGAAGGGCTTCATAAGTGTTTTCTCTTCATGAGATCCCCATCCATGCCTCACCTTACAATTGTATTTATATGTAATAATCATACATTCATTCATTCCTCACCATGTCGAATTTATGGTCCCATTTGGTGCTTTACAGAATACATATTTATTTTGTTAAATAGGAGAAGCTCATTTCTGATGTAATTTCAATTAAAAGTGTCGGACTCAAGTGAAAACAAATCATGAACAATCGTAAGTTATTATCTATTTGCATAGGGCTATTTTATAATTTGACAGCAATTTAGATGTCTACCGATTCATTTCTTGTTACTCTATTAGGAGTATGAAAATAATCAAACTATTGTAGTTATAGGATACATTGCCAATTTACACATTACGACTAACGAAACATGATAGTTGCTAGAAGCAATTAATATAGGGTTTCAGATAAACCCACTTCTAATGGTCGGATTTTACTGATTTTTGGAGAATATCTTATTCGTTTTATTATAACGGTATATAGTGAATTTCGTTTGAAACATGAACTACTACGACCGCTATAACGATTTTTAAATGTTCGTTTCAGGTGAACTCCTACGCCTATACGTCCGATTTTTCTGCTCTTCAGTACGGAGGTCGTGCCAGTAATGCTGAAGGCCATGAGGCCCGTCCAGATTAAACTTCTTCTCATCACTGAACATTACTTTATTCCATTCTGAGGTCCAGGACATGTGTTCTTCAACAAAATTCATTCTTACTTTCTGATGTGCATTGTTCAGAGGTGTTTTTTTTTTTTTTTTTTTTTATTTTAGGTTCTTGTCTTCTGACAGAATTTGTCTTACTCGTCTGGCTATTACTGGCAACTTCAAATCAGCCTGGATTTGAGAAGAAAACGTACTCTTACCTTTTGCTTTACGTAAAATGAGACGTTTAGTGCGCTCAGACAATTTTCTTGTCCGTCCATATTTCCCGTTTTTTTCCATATTGTGAGCCCAGTTTGACAAAATTATCAACGACACATCTTGAAGCCCCAATTTCGTAGGTATTTGTCTATTGGAAAGGCCCATCTCCTTGAAGGCACTAACTCTTGATTTCTCTTCATTTGATAGAGGCTTTCCACGTGGCATTGTACGTACTGCTGACTTGTAACTGATGAACGATGCTCACAGACACGTCGTCTCCATGTAATTGCAGTGTTTTGTTTACATTTATGTCTCTGTAAGAGCCAGAAGTTGACCTGCCTTTATACCGATTTCCACCCCTTGGACAGCGTTTTCTTAGATTTTACGTATTATTTACATATATAATAAATACAAAATGAGGAGACCTGCATGGAATTATGTCCAAGATAATTATATGTAATCTATGACACACATACGGTATTTGCATAAATAGTTCAGGTTGTTTTACTACTAAAAGTTAGTGGCTTTATACCAATTTCCTCCACTGTATATATATATATATATATATATATATATATATATATAATGCCCAGGTTGGCCTTTTTTGGAAATTTCTGGTATTGGCGTAATTGTAGCCCACTTCTGAGGTTGGGGCACCTGGAAGGCTGGGTTACGTTGCCCCGATGACATGATGGGTGATGATGATGATAGTTGTGCACCAGGAGACTCCTTAATCCTAAGCTTAACCTAAGATGAATATGAATGATGATGATTGCGATGGCCATATGGTTTTCGCGGACTGTTTGGGCTTAAAGTTTCCTGACATTTGTCTTACAGTTGAGGAAAAACCCCGACAAAAACCTCACCCAGGAAACTCTTCCGACCGGGGATCGAACCCGAGCCCACTGCGCGACAAGGCAGCACGCTACCTCGAGACCACAGCGGTGGACATATTCATGATTTCACCCTCTGTTCAAGATTTATTTTTTACTCTCCTAAATATTAAGTTTTATGTTTTCAGAGCATCCTGTACATATTATTGTCAAAATATTCCAATTCAATTCTAATTACTTTATAAATTAAACAACATTCACTAAATCTAAGAATTTTTATAGGAATTTTACTGTTTTTGTCGACTTCGTTTCAATCTACTGCTCAAAATTAGGATTCATAATTTTAAATACCACATTATCCCTTGAAAATTGATCATGTATAAAATTAAACTCCATCGCGCGAGAGGTCTTGAATGCTCATGACCTACCAGCCTGCTGCTGACCTCACATCTACAGATGTAGAGGATCATTCTGCCAGTAAAGAGGTGACATGTTGTTAGCATATCGGATCCTGCAGCCGTTATAGCTGGAGCCGCTACTTATTATTAACTTATAGCTACCCAAATTCCTCAAGATGTTGGGTGGGTACCGACCCCGTACGGGCCGAAATTTCATGAGAAAATTTGTTCCTCCATGAAGAGACGAACCAGCGAAAGTCTCGTAACTCTGTGTCAAGGCCTTAACTACTCGGCTACGGCGCGGGACTTGATCATGTACAGTATAATCGGAAACAATATTGTAGAAACTTGGGGGGGGGACCTTGATTAGTTTATAATGTGCTGCTAATTATGAAAAAGTGTTGAATGCTCATGTTGCGGAAATTAATTTTCTTTGTAAAATGTTAGCTGATTTTTTTTTATTTCACTGCTAATTATGTATTTATGTGAACTATTTTCGATCCCAATACCTTCTTTTTATACCTAAACTTCCTAGGTCTACTTATCTGCAATGCCCACATTCTGGAAATCTTAGAATTAATCGTACAGATGTAGCCCAATGGCAGTTAATAAATTACAAATTGATGTATACACTTTTTAAGCGCTATTTCTCAGCAAGGAAATGAGGCAGAATACAATTTTTGTTGTGTTATTTTCCTTTAACTTCCTTAAGCTCGTACATGTTCAAAATGTCCACCTTCTGCTACAGCATATTTCGACAACGACATACTAGAGCGACATACTATCTGGTTTATTGCTAGTGGAAATCATTGATGATATGTTTAATCTGGTCTCTCAGTTCCACCAGTGTTTGTGGCGCACACAATTTTGTTTAAGGTTCCCCAAAAGTAGACGTCTAGAGAGGTTAAATCGGAAGATCGAAGAGGGAACTTCGTAGAATTTCTTCTTCATCCTATCCATCTCTGATTGAATATGCGATCGAGAACATTTCTCACATCAGTATGAAAGTGAGGTGGAGCCCCATCTTGTTGGAAGTAAACCTAATTTTCATTCTCAAAGAGATAATTAAGACATGGAATCGTGACTTACAACATTTGCAGGTAAGTCTAACCTGTGACTGTCTCTTATAAAAAGTACGGCCCAATTAATCATGTGGAAGACAGATCACACCATATCGCTACTCCTGGTATATTGACAGCATTTATTTAACGATGTTTAGGTTTTCGTTAGACCAGTACACACGATTATGCCAATTAACAAGTGTACTGTTAAGTTTAAACGTGACTTCAGCTGATCAAACCATTAATCTTGAAAATCTTCCCTTTCGTCATCACACTTGTACAGAAACCACTGACAAAATTGCAGTCGCCTATCTGGGTCGTTCTCATTAAGTGCGTGAACAAGTCTCGGAATGTACGGCTTCCATTTTCGAACTCGCAAAAAATTCAATGAACACTGGATATTTCGAAACCAATCTCAAGAACCTTGCTTCAATGATTTCTTTGGGGATCGTACGAGAACCTACATGACTGAGTTATCAGTGGAACTTTTCTTCCTTACGCATCCACCTTTCAACACATATTGCACCGTTCCATCGACTTGATTTTTTTTATTATTGTTGTTGTTGTTGGTGGTAGTGTATCAAATTCAACCCTCCAACGTCGTTGAAGTTCAACAAAATTCTACACTTTCCTATAACACTTCAGTAACCACTTATGTTCATCGAATGATAATTTAATCGCCACGTTTGTTTATAAACACACGAAGAACGGTGAACGTGTTGCTATGCTTTCCCAGTGCCTTCTGGATCATATACTTACTTACTCACTGGCACTATCGAACCCGTAGGTTCATTGCCGCGCGGTCATAAGCTCTCCATACATCCCTATCCTGAGCTAATGATTTCCAATCATTCCCTGTATAATCTACTTCTCTCAAATCATAGTTGATCTTATTCTCCCACCTCATTCTTGGTCTACCAACTGGGCGCCTTCCCTCTGGCTTTCCTACAAGAAGCTTCTATGCAAATCTTTCATTCCCCATATGTGCAACATGTCCTGCCCATCGCAGTCTACGAGATTTAACTGTTCTTATTATATGTGGCTTCCTATAAAGACCATGTAGTTCATTGTTATGTAGTCTTGTCCATTCACCTGTCTGTTCATCTCTCTTTGGTCCGAAAATTTTCCTAAGTACTTTATTCTCAAATACTTGTAATCCCCTTTCCTCCCTTAAAGTAAGGGATCATATAAGCCTACAATAAAAATTATTTTTCTGTTTCTTTTCCTTGCTGAGAAATAACGTTTCAAAGAGAGACACTCTGTATATTTAATACTACTTAACAGATCTAGTATGAAAGTATTGTTGTAGTTTGAAACTCTGACGACTGTTATTCAATTATTTCTAGTATACATTTAGTCATTTTTTTAATGGCTAAATGTTCAGACATTAATTAACTAACTAACTCATTGGCACTATCAAACCACATGTTTCATGCCGCGGGGACATACATCCTTAACCTGAATTAATGTTTTTCAAACACTTTCCGTATAACTGACCTCTCTCAAATCTTGGTTAATATTATTCTCCCATCTCATTCGTGGACTACCTACTGGGCCCTTTCCACTGGATTTCCAGACATTTTCCATATAATTCACTTCCCCTCAAATCTTGGTTAATACTTTCCTCCCATCTCATCCTTGACTTACCTATAGGGAGCTTTTCCTGTCGTTTCGATGTCTCTCTTTCATTCCCCATTAATGCCACATTCCTACCCATCGCAGTGAACGAGACTAAACTGTTCTTATTACTTCTGATTTCCCATAAAATCATGTTATGTAGTCTTTATCATTCACCTGTCTGTCCGTCTCTCTTTGGTCCAAACATTTTCCTAATAACTTTATTCTCAAATACTTATTGTCTGGCCAACGGATCTGTGCCCCCTAAGATATGCGAACTAAACACTAATTCCTTTACTGCTTAGGTAAACCATTTCCCTCCCTGCATCCCTATCTCTCTCTTTTCTTTCGCCCTTCCCACTACTTACAATTTTGAGGCTTCTTGGAGGACACTTGCAGTCCAGTGTTGTCAACTCAACGTGAACACTGTAGCACGGAGTGATGAAAGAAATATTATTAAGCAAACAATAAAAATCAATCAGCGTCATTAGACCTACTTAAATATGAAGAAGTAATTATTAACCTTACATGATTTAATATTCAAGATCCAAGACTCTGTTTTTGGGGAAAGTTTGGCAACATCCCTACTCGGAAAATTATCGTGGCTGCTGTATGACGTGGTAGGAGGAAAGTGCGTGGAATGGTGTGAGTATAGGCGTTAACTTTTCTAAGAACGACTGCAGCGCTTAAGGGGCACAGATTCGTTGGTCCGAGTATAACTTTCTTATATAAGAAACGTACCTGTGAATTTGATTTGTGGCTTGCAGAATATTTTAAACTGGAAACATCGACTGTAATAGTTCTTACTTCATTCATATCAATAGCTGTAATTAGAAACAAAATATCTATCAAACTGTGTATAACGTTTTTCGATTTTATGAATTATTCAATAATAATTATTTTAATTATTTTTATATTGCTAATGCAGCCATATTCTTTGTCATAATGGATGTAGTTATGTTAAGATAGAGACGCCCGACCAGACTAGTTGCTATATACTTGACCTGAATATAAAAGTCGGCGATTGGCGTCGAGGCGTCTGACTCCTGGAATACGGTCTTACACTTTTATTGAAATCACGTAAAAATAATTTCATGTTTTATAGCAAATACAGATCGAGGATTTAATAATGGTATAACCATTTCTATAGGCCAATATTAAGCAAAAAAAATATAGGCCTATATATTAAGAAAGCACGCATAATAATAATAATAATAATAATAATAATCCTTGTGATGCCGTTTAGTTAATTATGTAAAGAGGCAATATGAAAATTATTTATATTGGTTATATATTTCCGATTCTATTCTTAAAATATACTGAATTATTATCAATATTCTGTTAGAGTTATATAATCGCTTCTCGATAAACAAATTACGTAACAAAAGATTAGAATCTTTTGTATTATAGAGTTAAACATAAAAAATAAATTCTTATTTTTAATATTTAAATGCCATTATATATATATATATATATATATCTCAATAGAATAATATTATCATGTAAAAATAGGAAACCGTATTCGGCGTGTAGCATATACATATATATGTGTGTGTGTGTGTGTGTGTTTGTGTGTGTGTGTGAGTGCGCGTGTGTTAATGCAATTGCAAAAAATAAGAAATAAAATAATTCAGTCACAAACATTTATACATAAACTGTAAAAATTATAGGCTTATACAATATAAACAATTTCATACTATATTTTAAATATTACAGTGTAGGCCTTTGGGGCAATTATTTATTTTCCATTTATTAAATAAATGGATAAATGATGAATAAATTTGTATAAGTAAGTCAAATGTAAAATAATTTATTGCGAAATTCAACACAAGGTATAAATAAATTCTACCGATCATCTTTCATAGTTTTGCGCATTAATAATTAGGCAATTGGTAACAATGATTTTGATATTTTCTGAATTTAATTGCATTGCCTTTCTTTTTTTCGATCTTAATGATGTGGTTTGAAGACATTCCAAAATAGTACATTGCGATACGAGTGTGGTAAACACTTGATACGGATCGAGGAAAAGTTTAAAAAACAAGGCGCTTGCGCAGAGTTTTTTTAAATTTCCGAGATTCCGTTGTGTGTTTATAGCATAATATTTTTGCACTATGTGTATTTATTTTAGTAATTAAGATATTAGCTAAAATATTATTAAATATAATCGAAGATAAGTGTTCGATTTCAGAAGGTGAACCAGCTATATGCGTTGCTATAGAGAAATAATAAGTATTGTTGATCATGTCGCCATCTTATGTTTGTGATAACTAGAGACCGGATGTTAAGGAAAACGCCTACAGTTATTTATTATAGATATTGTAAAAGTGACTTCATATAAGTTCATACCGAGAACCCTAGAGTTGTTTTCCATGAAGTTAATTTTGCCTATAAATGCCTGTTTCAGCTTACAATGCCTATAAATGCCTATTTGCCAGTTTGTCTTGAAATTAACTTAGTATTTCAAGGAAATTAATTGAAATGGACAAACTTCATGACACATATCATTGCATAGAAACCTTTAATTGACTGGCAATATTATTTTTGATGTTAACACTGAATTCAGTCTGTAGTCCTCGTTCACAGACAGGAGCTTCAAAGACAAAGTTGTGCAACCACCTTTAGAATAGTTGTTTCACGATGCCTAAAGAACGGACAAGAGTAAAACAGTAAAAGACAAACTGACCAATTTCGTGAAAGAATTTGGTACGGAAATATTCTCAAGTGACATTGTTTTGCAAAGTGTGTAAAATTTCAGTGAATTGCGCGAAGAAGTGCCACGTACACACTGCTAAACACAAGTATGCTCTTGGTAAAATGGCAAAACAAGTTCCAAAATCATCTCTGATATCTTCATATGCTATTGAT
The DNA here is from genome assembly GCA_030220185.1 of Diploptera punctata. Lineage (NCBI taxonomy): Eukaryota > Metazoa > Arthropoda > Insecta > Blattodea > Blaberidae > Diploptera > Diploptera punctata. The sequence continues at coordinate 92,137 of JASPKZ010008456.1, read as the reverse complement.
AGCATATATTTATAATCTTTACGACAGACTGTAAAATTTTACGTTGTAGTCCATTTTTTAAGAGCCTATTTTGATTTTTAGTGCCTATATTAATGATTTGTAGTGCCTTTTTGCCTGCCTATTTTGAACTTTTGAAGTGCCTAACATCAGGACTCTAGTGATAACTGTAAAACCAATTTGATTTGGTATTTATTTCTGATTGTGGTGAAAGCTTTAGACGATGTGTGCAGTGAAGATGAAATAGAAGAGACAAGGAAAGCTGGATGTGATGAATTAATACCGAAATTGATACAAATTGCAGAATCACTGTGGATATTTCAAAATAAGTGTTTTTACTTACCGCACTAGTGATTTTGGTCATTTTTAAAGTATTGAGATTTCTTTTGTTTCCATAGCAACCAAGATTGTATGCGGGAATGTCAAATTACGATGCACATCAACAATAACAGTAAGTAAGTTACATAGTGCAGAAATACCATTAATACTTGTTAACAGCTAAGTTTAGCAATTCTCTAATAAGATTTGAAATTATTCTAGAATAAATTACACTGCTACTTTATTTTAATATTAATTTATCAATGTCAGATTTTACTTGGACCTAATTAATTTCCTTATAATGCTGCCATTTTATTTTACCCTATTTATTATACTGCTTATATAAAACCATTCAATAAAGGAGGTAAAATTGAGATCCTGTACAGATGGATACTTCACTATTAAAATTCTAATAGAAAAACACAGAGAGTTTAATATTGAAACACACATGGCGTTTATTGACTTCAAGAAGGCATTTGACAAAGTAAATAGAAACAAATTATTAGAAATCCTCAAATATGATGGAATCCCAGACCAACTGATAAAAGCTATATATGATATTTATAAGGATAATTACATCCAAGTTTAGGTTGAAAATAAAATATCTGAATGCAAACCAATTAATCAAGGAGTTAGACAAGGATGTGGTCTTTCACCAATGCACTTCATAATATACATGAACTCAATTATTATAGAATGGAGACTACAACCACATGGCAGTATACCACTTAATAGATTATATAATTTAGACACCCTATTATTTGCAGATGACATTGTGTTTTGTAGCGAATTCAGAAGATGACCTACTACGTTCAGTCCACTCTTTTCACCAAATTGCAATAAACTACAACATGGAAATCTCAACGGAAAAATCTAAAGCCATGGCTTTCCTAGGAAAAGACCCAGTTCGCAGTAAAATTGTTATTAATAATAAGATATGAGAAGAAACCAACACATTTAACTATCTCGGATACCAAGTTACATATGAAGAGGAAAAAGACTTTAGTCAAAAAATTATAAAATTTAACAGAGTAACAAGAATTATAAATAATATTTTCAAGCCAAACACAGTACAGCAACACACACGAACTAGAATTTATAAAACACTGGCCAGCCCCATATTATGTTACGACAGTGAGGCCTGGACAATTCCCAGTGTAGATGAACAAAGACTAACTGCGGCAGAAATGAAATTTATGAGACGCACTGCAGGTTACTCAAGAACAGACCATAAAAGGAATTCTGAGATTCTAAAAAAAATACAAACAGAATCAGTCATGGAATATGTACAAAATACAGAAACAACTGGAAATCTGACGTAAGAAGAATGAGCAGAACAAGAATACCACGTCAAATCTTAAATTACCAGCCATCAGGCAAGAGATCGTTGGGCAGACCCTTCAAACGTTGGATTGACACCGTAACTGACCACTAGGTCCATCACATGAAAGGAAGTAGAAGCTGAAGAAGAAAATTGAGCTATACTTTATTTACTCTCTTTCTCTACGTGTTTTAAACGTATATATTGCAGTTGCGATTAATTAATATTGTCATTACTTTAAAGTTTCTTTGGTTTTTTTAATCTGCGGACCAAAGTTGAACTGACAAGAGAGAAATTACTACGTCTCTCATAAATTTGTCTTCTTACAAAATTCCGAAGGCAGCTTACAAATAGCAGCGTATCAATTATTCAAAATTGCCAGCAAATATAATAAGAAAATTACCATTTCTTCAAAATCCAAAACAATGGCAATGTGTGGAAAAAAACTCACTGACCGGTGTTTACAATTGCGGATTGATGGAAAAATTATCGAAACAAGTGTCAGATTTCTCTTACTTAGGAAGTGTATTTGCAGAGTATAAGAGTGACATTGATTGCAAAATTACAAAAATATAATAAAATGAATGGAGTAATAATCGAAGACATTTTTGTAAACAGATGAGTGACCGAGACAAAACTAAGATTTCATAACATCACAATTCAAAAGCTTCTCTAACATACTTCATTTAACTTTTTATTTTAAATAAAAGAAACTCTCATAGACTTCAAATAAGCCAAATGCGCTTCTTACGATCATTGTTAGGAGTTAATAGACTGGATCACCAAAGGAACACTATTATCAGAGGAAAACTTGGAGTAACAAGTTTAAATGAAGATATAGAAAGATACCAACAAGAATGGAAAAATCATCTGAGGAGAATGGCAAGAAATAGACTTCCAAAATTGGCATTCCAATATACCCCAACTGGACATAGGGACCAAGGAAGACCAAAGCATCGGTGGAAAGATCAAGACCATCTTCGCTAGGTTTACCGTACAGGCCACATGGCCTAAAACGAATTTGTTCATGATGATGATGATGATTCTTACAAAATGTCTTGTACCTTCTGCACTACTTATACTGATATGTATATTGATGTTCTTTTAAAATGCCTGTTTTGTTCTTGGAATAGGCCTAAATACAACAATCGTCATGGAATGTTCGGGACTTTCCACTCCGGTTTCTAAGTTCGATTCTCGGAGGCCTAGATGTCCTGCGTTTTCTTGGCGGTGGTTCTGGTATCCTCATACAGATCCGGAGACTCCCGCCACCGTATGCATATTATCTAATACGCGATTCAGAGTTTTAGATCCCTATCACACATCACTATCCCCGGATGCTATGCTTTGCAGCTTTACTAGGGAATTATAGGTGTGTTAGCTTCCCGTTGCTTTCCACACCGGTGAACGAGGATGATGATAATGATAAGAATGATAATGATGGCCGGATGATTTTCGGCAATCGTTGGGCCCTAAACCTTCTGACATTTGTCTTACAGGTGAGGAAAAACCCCGAAAAAACTTCTCCCAGGAGCCTGTCCCAACTGGGACTTTCTGCGTGACAAGGCAGCTCGCTACTTCGAGACCACAGAGGAGGATTATAACGAGAAATAATGAATGAAAAATAAAGGCATTTTAAAAGTAATTAGTTAGATATTTCACAAACATAAATATTTATGTGTAGCCTATAGTCTTACTTAACTTAATAATTAATACGTCTTACAATGTTAATGAATCTTGTTGTCCTTGTCCTCATGTCCCTTCCTTATACGCCGTGTTCTGCCATATTCTGATCCTCATTTCTATCCAGTGAATATTTTCTTGGCCAAATCTAGATCAGAAAGCCTAGTATCATTATTGTTGAATTTAATTTATATTGTATTTCGTCCCTACATGTATGTAGGGCTATGACTGTTTGTCCTTTATAGTCGTCTAAACCGTTCAATCCGTCTTCTTGAAAATTTGTATATGTGGCAAGTGTTTAGCCGTTATCTGTTATGATCTAAAATCATTAGGTGTAGGAGTTCACCTGAAACGAGAATCTAAAAATCACTCTAGCGGTCACATTTTTAGATGTTTCATAACAAAACTCAATATATCCTATTAAAATAAACCGAGGTAGGTATTATAAAAAAATGAGCGAAATCTGAAAATAGAAGTGGAGGTTTACATGAAATCCGAAATTAACAACTGCCTAAACGACTGGACCGGTTTTGATGAATGTTTGGGTGTGTGTCTGTTTGGCTACCTGGATGGTTTAGATTTACAATTGAACTCTATAAAACCATTAGATATAGGAGTTCGCATGAAGTGAACATTTTAAAATCGCTGTAGCGGTCACAATTTTCGATGTTTCACAACGAAACTCAGTATATCCTATTAATATAAACCGATGTAGGTATTATCAAAAAATGAGCGAAATCATACAATTATAATTGGAGGTTTACTTGAAATCCGAAATTAAAAACTGCCTAAACGACTGGACCGGTTTTGATGCAATTTTGTGTGTTTGTTTGAGTGGGTCCCTGGATGGTGTAGATACACAAGTGGACCTAGTAGATCGGTTTAGGCCTATAGGAATTTTTTGTCATCTGAATTACCGACATATTCCCCGCGACTACAATGTGACGTCACAATACAAGTTTCTTGAGCTCAACTGGTGACAGTGTGGAACGTATTAATTAATGAATATTATGGTAAAAAAAAGAAACTTGTATTTTTATTGTCCGGCCATGACACAAGATTTGAACGTTCGTGCAGGACAACGCCTGGCGTGTCCGCTAGTTTCATTATAAAAGCAAAACGATTTTAACTGAGTTTCGACATTTCTTAATTTCCTATGATATAACTATTTTCCGGAGGTAAAATAGTCCACATTCGGTTCTCCGGGCGGACACTACTTCAGGGAATCCATGCCATAAGCTCAGGAACTGTTGTCGTCCCAAATCTTTTCAAAAATGTTAAACTGAAAATATATAAAACTTGTTATTCTACCAATATGAATACAAAACATGGACTCTTACTTTAAGGGAGGAAAGAGGTTCCGAGTATTTGATAATAGAGTTCTTAGGATTTATTTTTGGACCAAAGAGAGATGAACAGACAGGTGAATGGAGAAGACTACATACTTTATAGGAAGACAGATATAATCAGAATAGTTAAGTCCCGTAGACTGCGATGGCCAGGACATATGGCAAGAGTGGTGAATGAAAGACGTGCATGGAAACTTCTTGTAGGAAAACCAAAAGGAAAACGCTCAGTTGATATACCAAGAATGAGGTTGGAGAATAACCATGAATTGAGGGAAGTAGATTATACAGGTAATGATTGGAAAACATTAGCTAAGGATGGGGATGTATGGAGAGCTTGTGTCTGCGCGGCCATGAACCTATGGGTTCCATAGTGCCAGTGAGTTAGTTATAACTACCGAACACCGTAATGCATGACTTATGGACTGGTCGGTTAAACGGAGGAGTATCGTTTAGATTTTGCCCTGTGTTTGAATGAATATTTCTCTTTGATTAATCATTTCAGCGTAGGCTATTTGTTAGCAAAGTATCACGAGTTAGTTTGTTTTAAGTAATGTGTTTATTTATCATGGACACGTTTTTATTGATTTCTGTACCATCTTTATCATAGGTGCTACCCCTAAAATCGTACTCTTCTGTCCTAGACTTATAGGTAACAACATAATTAATTATGACTTAGATTTCTTAGTGACACTCGAATCTAGGATGCAAAACTGTTTGAAAAACCAGTATGTTTTACATAAACGCTAGAGAAAACATTGTATGAAACAGGCCCGACAACAGATTTCTTCTCCTTATTATAGGAGTTTCAATCATTATCGATTTATTATCCCTCCACAGGGAAACGAAATTACAACACGCAATTATTTGATATAGCGCATACTTCAAACTTATCATTCAAATCACTGTCAAAATCACATCTAAGCCTATTTATTTATGAGTTTATAAGTAATGTATATAAACTTTTTCTTCTTCTTCTTATTCATAATTTGTAGGATTTTCATCCTGTTTATTTCCAAAATCACTCCTCGGAAGAAGACATATTGGATGTGCATTCACTGTCTATCCATCTCTTGGCTGGTCTTCCTCTTCTTTAGCTCTTTTTGCAAGTCGTTGTCTTCCATTCTTTCTACATGACCTTTCCAATATTTTCGTCTATCTATAATAAATTTGGTTGTCTTGAATATGGCATTTGTCCCTAATTTCTGTGTTGTGTATCTTATCAAATAATGTTTTCCCCTGAGCAGTTCATAAGATCTGGAATATAAAACGTGTTTTCAAATCTATTCAGAGAGAAGACTGTTGTCCTGGTGTTGATGATGATACTCTTGTGTAACTATCGAACCCGGAGGTTTGTGGCAGGGCGAACATTAGTTCTCCATACATCTCCCTCAATACTGTACGCATTACTCCTGACTTTCCTACAAAAAGTTTGTATACACCTCTTTTATTCTCCATTCATGCCAAGTGTCCTGTCCATCGCTGTCTACGAGACTTATTATTCATATTACATCTGAATTAAAATATAAAATAATGAAATATTTACCTAAAAGGTCCGTCTCCTCAACATTATTAGTTATTATATCTGGTTTGTCCACCGCTGTGGTCTCGAGGTAGCGTGCTGCCTTGTCATGCAGCGGGCCCGGGTTCGATCCCCGGTTGGGGCAGTTTTTCTGGGTGAGGTTTTTATCGGGGTTTTTCCTCACCTGTAAGACAAATGTCATGAAAACTTTAAGGCCCAAACGGTCCCCGAAATCATATGGCCATCATCCTTATCATTATCATCCTTCACCGGTGTGGAAAGCAACGGGAAGCTACCACACCTACACAATTCCCTAGTAAAGCTGCAAGTATAGTATGAAAATGCTATGATTGCAGTGAAGGACCTGCCTTCGGGCAGAATTACTATTGATGGATATCTGGTTTGCCATGAAGATAATGAAGCTCACTGTTTTTCTTTCATTTACTTTTCGGGTCGAGATCTTACACTGTAAAATATGCAACCGTTAAGAAACACGGATATAGGTTCCACAGGAGTAAAATTTTCCAAAAAATAAAATGGCCTCCCATTCGGATTTCCATATGTGTATACGTTAGGGGATTCATGCCAAAGTTTTGATAATATATCTGAATAAATAGACAAACTTACAACAGTTTCACATATTCTTACCTATTGTCCATTGGGAATAAAAAAATAACTGAATTACAAACAAAAAAAAATCATAAATACATATTCAAATTATTGTGCCATTTTATTTTTACTCTTCTTCAGGCAGTAACAGATGGTGGATTAATGATTATTTTTTATTTGTTGAATTTACTGATTGAAGAATGTGGAATCTTATTTTCATTTTTCTTAGCACTTTTAACACCTCGGAAAAACAAGATTGTCATAAATGGTTCTTCTTGCAGATACAACAGTCATTAGTTGAATATAACCTGAATTTTTAAATGTATAATGCACCGGTAGATATGTGCTGTATAGTCATACTGACACTCTGTGTAATATTCTCAACAAAAACATAGAAAAAATGTAAAATTTCCTTAATTTTCTCCCACATCAAAATAGCAGATTTTGACTTAATTTCTTTCATAAAAACATACTGGGAAGGACATAGATCTATTATCAGATTCAATAAAACAGTTAGATATACATCACGAGTCTAAGAGAAAAGGACAGAAGATTCCCTATAAAAATGACCCTACCAATTAAGTGAAGTAATGGACGTAAATTGGAGTAGGATACCAAGGTATAGAGTGAAATGAAAATAATAAATTTTAGTTAATTAAATAAAATGTGGCATTTAAAACTAATAAAGCTTTACATAATATAATAAAAAATAATAAAACAAGAATAAAAAAAGAAAAAAAAAAGAAAAATCAGGTTTATATAAATTGAAGTGTGGCACATGTGACAATGTCTATAGGACAAACTGGTGGACCTTTTATGTCTCGGATAAAGCAACACATGAGAGCATATAACAGAAATTTAGAATATTCAAAATATGCTAACCACCTATTCCAATTTAATCATTGTTTCGATCCAGATTTTAAAATTTTACATGTTTGTGATAAGGATAAGAAGTTGGACCTTTTGGAGGGTGTAAAAATAAATAAATTGAAAATTAGTAATAAACTGTTAAATTCTCAACTTGATTTGAATGAATCGCGTTTGCTAAATTAAAAAAATAAATAAATTATTGTTGTATTGTTGCTTAGATCAGTTGATATGTACTATAATAACACAATTCATAATTTGTTAACATGTCTGAAGAAGGTACAGTGTACCGAAACAGCTGTCACTGAATTATATCTTAATAAATATGAAAATCAAATAAAACTAAGTTTTATTTTTATTTAATTAATGAATATGAATTTTCATCAAGTAAACATAAACTCAATTGATTCATTTTAGTTAATGTAATTAGAACAAAGACATGAATAACAAATGCAACCTGTAATGTAGACGAGAGTTCACCATGAGTACTCTAAGCTAAAATGTGCTCTGAACTTGGTCTTTTGTTCAATACACCTCATGTGTGTAAAGTAAACTCGCCTTGATTTACTGAAACGGATTATGCGTCTGATTTTTATGTCTTTTTGTCAAAATTCAACCCGAAAAAAAACTGATGTGAAACGGGAATCTGACTTTTTTTAAAAACATGTATACAATCAATATGCCCATTTCACCAATTAATGTTTTAAAATGGTCAACAAGTTTCCACAGCCAACTGTCATTCTCAAGACCAGATATTGACTGTGACGTAGTTTGTTTTTAACTGAATTTGTTTATTTATTTATTATCAATTTTGTCTTCAGTCAATATCTGGTCTTGAGAATGACAGCTTGGCTGTGGAAACTTGTTGACCATTTTAAAACATTAATTGGTGAAATGGGCATATTGACTGTATACATGTTTTAATATTTTATCACCAAGAATCACTTGTGTATTAAATGACTTTCTTTTAGTTGCTTTTTTAGTCGCATGTGTCACTAAACGGAGTTCAAATCCCTTATAGTGAGACAGTAAAAATTCTAGGAGTATTTATTGACAAAAACTTAAATTGGAATACACAAATAAATCATACATGCAAAACAGTCTTCTCAATAATACATTCATTAAATCGTGTACGAAATTGTTTGCCATTCGCCCTTAGGAAAATGTTAGTAGAAACACTTGCAATGCCCCATTTTGATTATTGTGACACTCCTTTTACAGACTTAAATATTATTTCCACTCAAAGACTTCAACGTGTTCATAATTCTTGCGCACGTTTTATTTGTGGTATTCGCAAATTTGACCATGTTACACCGTCACTGGAACAATTATCGTGGTTTCGTCTAAGAGATCGTAGAACTGTCCATTCCCTATCCCTTCTCTATAAAATACTTCACACATCATCGCCTAATTATTTATCACGCCGCCGCTTCAATCAGACTATCCGACACACATAATCTTGACACTCGATCCCATCAGCACATTGTCCTTTATATCCCGCCTCATCACACTGTATATTATTCATTATCTTTTACGGTGTCACTTACCAAAACATGGAATTCCCTTCCACCCTATGTCAGAGACTGTCAAACTATAACATCCTTCAAAAACAAACTAAAGAATTATTTAATAACAAACTAACTTATACACCTCACTGATAGTATTCTTTTAGCAATATTAATATATTTAATTATTTATGTAAATAATATTAAGAACAACAAATATTTTTATTTGTTTTGTTTTAAATATTGTATAATCGTAAAATTAGTTTTCTATATCTCATTATTTTCCTGTTTTTTATATACACTAGACAGGGACAATTTAATATGTCTTGCTTGTATACATTTTATTATTAGTTTTAATCTTAATTTTAACTAATATTAACTGGTTGTATTATAGATCGTAATATGTATATTAGATATTATCTTTTGATCAAATTTTTACTTAGTGTTTAATATTAGAGTTAATTAAGATTGTTATATTCTTATGTAATATATGTTTGTCCTGGTGAGTGGAAGAGAAGGCCACATGGCCTTAACTCCACCAGGCTAAATAAATCTTAAATCTTAAATAAATCTTAAATCTTAAATCTATAACAACTTATATGAAAGCTTAATGGAAAAATTCACCATTTATTAAAATGAGAAATCTAATGGACTTTTTGGCGGCATATTATAATAAAACCAGTTTGAAAATGGGAATGTGTAAATTTCCTTCGTCTTAATTTAGCTTTCCATCCAACTTCTTAGTAAAAAATAAAAGTACCGCATCAGCACTGTTCACAACCGTAATTTTATTATACCGTTGATTAAATGTATATTTTTTATTTTCATTTTTTAAATTTATCTACTACTTTAGGAGAGATGTATCAATTTTTTTCAGTCATCAATAAAAATTCTGGGTTTGAATAACGTTACCAGGATCCATTTTTGGCATTCTGACTGCTAGCCGTATTAAAAGGACTTAATAAATGGACAAATTGCTGTTGCAGATTGTTACACTGTCAACATGATTTTTGTCTCGTGAGTACCAATAATTGTACTTAATGCATTTTTTATCTTGTTTTCAAATATGTATTAGGAATTTCTTCATCATCCACAGTTTTTTATTTCAATTTCAATTAATGCATTTAAATAATTAATTTTTTTAATAAACGTTTTTTGTCCATTTGTCCATTGTAAAATAAAACCAAATGAGCTAACTCAAATGGTTTCAGCCATGGAAAAGAGATATCAAGGCAAATAGAATCCTAATATGCTGGCCGATTATTCTTGGACCATCAAGAGGGATACTCCACAGGCGAAATATAGCAGAAAATCGTCATTTCTTACTTTCTAGGTGAGTCCGATTGTTCGAATATTGTGTAGTTACGAATGTAGAAAATATTAAAGTGTTTGAAATTATAAAAACCTGTCTCTCGGAAACCTTGCGTGATGGAGAAAAACCGATATTATATTTGAATTCAGGAGAAAAAAATACTATCAGAATCACATATTTTTCTTTCGGAGACAAAAAAAAGTGTATTTTTTGTTGCTAAGTGTTATTAGTCTTGTTTTTGGTCAGAACAAAGTATGAAAATGAATAGGACGACAATTGGAGTTAAAATGACATAAAAGCACTGTGGAATGTGCAATGAATGATTGTTAAAAACAGACTTGCCAATTTGTGGGAATGTTCGTATTTATAATCTGCCAGTTATGTTTCCTCAGTCGATCTTTCGTAATGTATGCTAACTGTACCTAACCTAAGGCTCTAACCTAACAAAATCGAACGAAATGTAACTTAGCATAACTTAAGGTATTGGTATTCACTTCTAGATCAGTACATTGACTAAAAAAATAATAGAACATATTTAACCAACAATATTCGAATACTACTACAGTCATTAAGTTCTGAGACTTTACGCCTGGAGGGTAGGCATCTACAAGAATTTAAATGTCTCACAAGACGCCGATAACTCGGCGTACACTTAAACAGAAACACATCCTCCCTCAAAATAGTCGCCGTTGAGCGTTATGCATGTTTGCCAATGTTGGTATAGCTGCTGGAAGCACCGCTGAAAGATGTTGGCAGGAAGGTCCCTATGGCTTCTCTTGTGTCAGTCATGACCTCTTCGGAAGAATGAAATATACGCCCATGTAGGATTGTTTTCATGCGAGGAAAGAGAAAAAAAACGTATGGCGCGAGATTATGTGAGTACGGAGAGTCTGGCAAATCTGTCACCTGTTGCCTTGCAAGTTCCTCTTGGACAAAGACAGAACGATCTGCGGGGGCGTTGTCGTGTAGCAACAGCCAATTCTTTGTACGCCAAAGCTGAGGTCGCTTATGGCGAATTGAATCGCATAAACGGCCAAGGATCTCTTTGAAGCGGGTTTTGTTTACAGTAGCACCTCCTGATATGAATTTCATGTGAACAATTACCTGTCTTGTCACGGTTTTTTCTGTCGAGGTGATATTGGCGTTTTCCAGATGGCGGATTGTCGTTTCAGTTTCGGATCGTAAAGGAAACTCCATGTTTCGTCTCCAATTTTTATCCGGTTGAGAAACGTCGGATCATCGTCAGCACTACTGATGAAGTCAGCACAAATCGCCATGCGGTCATCACGTTGGTCTTGTGACAGGATTCGTGGCACACTGTGCTGGGTAACACGAGACATGTTCAGGTCATGAGACAGAATTTTGTAGAAGTACCATGGCTGACCCCTACCCTGCTGCCAGATCATCTACTGGTTGGGAGCACCAACGTTACTACTTCTTCGATCTTGCGTTTAGTTCGAATTATTTGTGGCCGACCAGTACGCACATCATCTTCCAAACTGTCTCTTCCTTGCAAAAAACGTCGGTGCCCCTAAACATAACACTGCGACTCAATGCGTACTGACCGTAATCTTGCTGCATCATTTGAAACGTTTCGGCAGCGGTGTTGCCTAATTTCTGACAGAACTTGATGTTGCTCTAACTGTGACATCTCGAGTTCCGACATGCGCATTCAAATCACCGTCACAACAAAGACCGTAGTTCTGCTTGCAGTGCATGCACTCAACTGTCCCTTGCTGGGACGTGATACTAACTGACAAGGTACCATACCACGGCGCCACTTATGCGCTATAGTGCATCACAGCGCCACTATGCGTCTAGTCTCAAAACTTAATGACTGTACCACGTATAAAAATTACGGTAGTGAAGAATGATTTGCACCAGATACTGTATCTTTATTCTTTACTGAAGAAGATGAATCGAAAGTTAGTTTAGGCGAGAAAAAACATTTATATGTTTCCTTTTTCGAATTAATAATACTAAAATGTCCACTAAAGTATCCATTTTAATAAATATATTTCTTTTTTCCATGATCTTTTACAAAACAAGGAGTATAGCAACAAAACATTGGATTTGCAATTCACATCATTTTCTTTTTCGGGTCGAGTTTAGAAAGAAAGATAAACAATTAGATATGTCATCACTAATCACTTTTAGAGATACTAATCTAGACGAATTCAATTTACATATAACAGCTATATGTTACATATAGATAATGAGAAGTCCAGAATGTATCCTACATCAAGTAGTGTTAGCACAGGAGAACTCATGGTGAACTTTCTTTTGCGTTAGTTCTTTACATTTAAAATTGATTATTTCCATTGCACACTGCTCTTTGAATACCTAGTCTACAGCCCTTTTCAGATTTCATCTTTCTTTCTTGTTCTATTTACTTTAGATTTTTTCTTTCTTTCTTTCTTTATTTTTCACCATACTCTGTTCCTCGCTATCCTAGTCCATTTTAAGTACATCACTTCAATAAATTCGAGGGGTCATCCATTTCGCGAACCTCCTTTGCTTTTTTTTTTTTACACTTATCGAACTAACGATTAAGATATAGTAGAGAACGATTCCAGTAGATGTCACTATAAAACATGTTCACAGCATGAGATGTAGTCGAAGATGTAATGCAAAATAATATTCATAAGTGATGCCACGAGATATTTCAAATTTATCTAGAGCAGGGCCGCCCAAACTTATTTGTATCGCGGGCCAAATCGAAGAAATATCAAGGCGGCGCGGACCATAAACCCTATCATAGCTGTGATTACTTATTATTATTAATTACTTATTTACGTATATATATATATATATATATATATATATGTATATTTATTTATTTATTTAGCAGGTTCTACAGTGCTTCTCATTATCTTTCTCCGGCCAATTAATAAATCAACTTCCATTCTTCTCCACATCTCTCTGTCATTCCAATCTTCATGATTCAAGCCTTTCTCTCTCTCTCATGCTACTCCTCAATACATCATCAATCCACGTTATTTTTTGTCAATCTATTCTTTTTCTTCTTCTACAAATTGACACAAATTCTAATATTATTCTTGGGAGGGTTTCTGTCATTCTTTTTACATGACAATACCATTTTAATTGTTTATTATTATTATTGTTATTAGCGTGTGCTAATGTTGCTACTTTTTATGTCGTCATAACACATTTCACAATTTCTTGTTCAATTACTGATATTATAGGCCCATCCTGAGCATATTTTAATTCATTAGAATGCTACAGGGGCCGAATAGAAAGTGATGAAGGTCCGCATCCGGCCCGCGGGCCGTAGTTTGGACGTCCCTGATCTAGAGGATTTGAAAATCATGAGTGGCATTAGTTAGGGTTATTTATCGAATAAGATTAAGCTGTTTTCTCACAAATCATTATTTAAATATAGTCATTTTAAACATATTTATATATTTAATTTAAACGGCGATGTTTGAAATAAATTGAGGAATGTTTGGTTATGTTTAATTTGTTCATCCACTGCAACTAGATCATATTATTTATAATAGGATCGCAATATTGTAAGAATGCACCCTAGCGGAGAAAACATGAAACACATCAAACTCTATATTATAACTAGGATATACGGCTAGGATTTTTACGTACTAAAAGTTAAGATTGCAACATAGTATAATGAGAAGTTAGACTTCTGATTGTGTTTTGTTTTGGTTTCACACACAAACAGTTGAATAGAATAATGAGAAGTTAGACTTTTGACTGTCTTTTATCTTGTTTCACACACAAACAGTTGAATAATACATACTATCTGCATTGCAATCTTATATTTTATTACATAAAAATTCTAGCTCTAATTATAACCAACATTATAGGTTATTATTTTTTTAGGAAAATACTCAGTAAAATCATTATTTAAAAACACAATTATTGAACACACAATTATCAAATGTGTACTTTGAAAGAATATGTTCATTATTTTCTATATTCGACGTATTTGTTGTAGTTAATCACTGCAAAATAATGCTCTGACCTGTTCAAAATATTAAAAAGGAAGAGTTTTCTTTATTTTGGTAAACAGAATTCGATACATATCGAGGTGAAATAGACTGTCATTGGTTGTAAAACAACATTCATTGAAACGTGATTGGTCATCGACTTCCATTTGGGGCATGAGTTAAATAGTGAATAAAAATCTTTATAGCTTCTAATATGTGGTTGGATAATTTGTAAACTGTGATTTGTTGTAACTTAGACCCTACATTTTCAGTCGTTTGCACAACAATTGCCCTCATTTCTTCATAACGAGCATTACGTAACATTTCTCTTTAAATTTGCATCAATCAACCATATAGCACCTGGGCATGTTTTGGTTCATAGAACTAAAAAAAATAAGTTCATAAGTAAACACCAGAATTTACCACTAGAATTAATAATTTTTAACAGTGGATATTGGAGTTAAAACATTTACTCCGCCAGTAATTTAACAGTCCGCCTTCACGTCTGACATTTAAGTGTGACTGCATCCCTTTATGCAACTACGTGGTGTAGGATTGCGCATCGGGCGTGACGTCATCTTGCGCGCTAACTGCAAACACTCAACCACATTTTTTTTCTACTTCAGTGGAGACATGAGTTCTTTTGCTGTTTATGGGTGCAACAATTAATATCGTAACACTCATAGTAGTAGCATTAAATATTATATATTTATATAATATGTTATTATTATTTACTGCTTAGGCCTATAATATATAGTTTTTAATTATAAAAATTAGAGTCCGGAATCAGTCATTTTCTAATTTTCTGCTCTAGGATATGTATTAATTTAATTATATTTTTTATAGTTATATCTTATATTTAATATCCATTAGAGAACAAACAGCTTGTTTATATGTACCTTACAAGTTATATGAAAATTCTTCTTCACGGTTTAGGCTTATTTACTAGCCTGTTCCGTCTCCAAATTGCTGCTCTTTCCATCTTCTCCTTGGTCTTCCCAAACTTCTTCTTCGTGGCGAATAGTTGTATGCTGCTTTGGGTATTCTATTCTATTCTCGGTCATCCTTGCCAAGTGTTCTTTCCAGTTTGTTCTGTATTTCTCTATTGTTGTGTTTAATTCCTCTACTTTTAGTTGATGTCTTATTCCTGTGTTGTGTTTTTTGTCTGTTCTTTGATATCCTGCTGTTGGTCTGAGGAATCTCATTTCAGCAGCTTGTATTCTGGCTCATTGTTGTGTTGTCACTGTCCATGTTTCGGATCCATAAGTAATAATAGACACTGCCATTGTCTTGTATAATTTAATTATAGAGTCTTTCCTGGCTTTATTTTTCAAAGTTCTTTTTAGTGTTCCTGTTATATAATTAAACTTATTTAGTTTGTTATTTATATCTGTTTCCGCTGTGTATGATATTTCGCAACCTAGGAAGTTATATCTTACCACTTGTTCTATTGGTTTATTTTCTAATATTATCTTTGTCTGAACTGGATGAGCGCCCTTGGAGCCCATTGTTTTTTTATTTTTGTGAGGATATTTCCATGTTGTATTATTTTGATATTTCATTTAGTTTACATAGCGTTCTTTGTAGTTCGTGCTCTGTTTTTGTTATTAACATCTGGTCATCTGCAAAGGATTATATGAAAGTGAGGTGAAAAAGTAAATGTTGTTTTCTGTTACAGAACATTAAAACGTGGATAGTTCAGCAATTAAATTTAATATAAAAGCCAAGCCCATCCCTATAATTTCAATAATTAATTGATTTTTGGAATAATTAACTCAGGATAAGCATGTAAGATTGTAATGACACAAAATGTATCGCTTGAAATCAAAATAGGACTGAATGTGACACATAAAAATTACATTACTTTAATTACAGTTTGATATTAATTGTGAAAGTAATTTACATTATTTTATATGTGAATTAGGGATAAAATACTTAAAATTAAACTATTTTACCCTCCACTGGATGTCATTATCTTGTCTCCCAAACAAGTTAAGAAACTTTAGAAAATCCACAAACAAGTTTGTCATAGCTGATACAGACATAGCGGGTGTATTGTACATAGCTGATACAGACATAGCGGGTGTATTGTACATAGCTGATACAGACATAGCGGGTGTATTGTACATAGCTGATACAGACATAGCGGGTGTATTGTACATAGCTGATACAGACATAGCGGGTGTATTGTACATAGCTGATACAGACATAGCGGGTGTATTGTACATAGCTGATACAGACATAGCGGGTGTATTGTACATAGCTGATACAGACATAGCGGGTGTATTGTACATAGCTGATACAGACATAGCGGGTGTATTGTACATAGCTGATACAGACATAGCGGGTGTATTGTACATAGCTGATACAGACATAGCGGGTGTATTGTACATAGCTGATACAGACATAGCGGGTGTATTGTACATAGCTGATACAGACATAGCGGGTGTATTGTACATAGCTGATACAGACATAGCGGGTGTATTGTACATAGCTGATACAGACATAGCGGGTGTATTGTACATAGCTGATACAGACATAGCGGGTGTATTGTACATAGCTGATACAGACATAGCGGGTGTATTGTACATAGCTGATACAGACATAGCGGGTGTATTGTACATAGCTGATACAGACATAGCGGGTGTATTGTACATAGCTGATACAGACATAGCGGGTGTATTGTACTTATTTACTGGTTATTCATATCTGTTTTCGTTTTTTTTTCCGTTTAAGAATGAGGAATTTTCCCAATTGTACTTAAAAAAGCGTATTTCTAAAATGTAGTATTCATTTTTAACTTATGTTATTTTTTATACTCGCGTTGGTTTATAGGTGAATGCAACGAACTTAAAATTTTAAATATATTTTCTGACTATTCATTTAATGAATGTTCCTAAGTAGGCTTACTTTTTATTTAATTATCATTAGGCATTTGTTAGGACTATTTAACGAATAAAATTAAGCTGTTTACTCACAAATCATTATTTAGATATAGTTATTTTAAAATATTTATATAATTAATGTAAACGGCGATGTTTGAAAACAAATGAGAAACGATTGGTACGCTTAATTTACTTCTTTTGTTCATTACTGCAACCAGATCATACTATTTATTGCCAAAGGAACGCAATATTGTAAGAATGCACTCTAGTGGAGAAAAAATGAAACATAAAACTGTATATTAATTCATTTCTGATGTTGTATGATGTAAATATGAAAATTATATTTTTCTGGATTGTTACCTGGGAAAAAATACATTTAAGAAAGTGCAAACAGTGGTTTCTTTTTTTTTTTTTTTTGTTGGTGGTATAATCAATTGCTACAAATGTTTTTATATTAACTCCTGCATGCGCTATGTGTTCACATTTATGCACTATATATATACAATCTGGTAGCCGTATTTCTTACGGAGTTCATCACTGCAAAATAATGCTATGACCTATTCAGAATGTTAAAAAGAAGTTGTTTCCTTTAGATGATAAACTTCAGTTGGTAAATTCTAGGCGAAACACGACTGTGATTGGTTGTAAATCGAAAATCATTGATATGTGATTGGTCATTGACTCCCATTTGGGGCAGGAGTTAAATAGTTAAATAAAATATATTTTATGGAATAATGGTCTCGTACAATTCTAATCCGATGTTAATAAGTGTACATTATTATTATTATCATCATCATCATCATCATAAATTATGATGATAAAGTTCACAATTGAATAAAAATCGAATTCAGGAGAAAAATGCAGGCAGCTGGGTTCGTAACAAATAGTGACCAAACAATTTTACTCATTTTGTATGACTGTGTTTCATAAATGTTGTTGATTTGTTAAATTTGCCATTACCTTCAAATGCGCATTATACTCTAATGACATATAATTCCATCATTTAGCTTATATTATTGACATTTAAGACATGAATATGTTTTACGACCCCTACAGATGTTTTACCACTTGTAATATTATTTTTATTTCTCTTTCGATCAATGTTAATAACGAATGTTGGTTTTGTTCTATTTTGTTATAAGAATAAAGTCTTTGTTAACAAGAAACCTATGTTATTATGTAGCATAATAATTCAAAAGGGCTTTATGATTTTTCTATGTGTGAACTTCACTTGTATGAGTATTATATTTAATTTTAAAATATCATTTTTAAAATATACATTATGAAACATAATTTTGGATCGAAATAAAGCAATTTATTTTTTATAACTTTTTCATATAATCGAGTAATGATTACTTAATACAATATAAGAATATTAGTTACTTTTATGAAATAACTTATTATTAAATTAATAGCAAGTAAATAGTTCATAAAAGTTATATAAAACTCTTTAATACGTAAGCATCCCATACAAAATACTAACAAAATAGCAAAAGTATATTTTTCAATTTACATAATATAAATGACAATAAAATAGCGAGCAGATACTAAAGGACAACACGCACACACTATTGAGTAAGAAATTAGGACTAGAAATAAATATCAATAAAACTAAATATATGGTCACACGTAGAAATACATTATATAATGGAAATGGACAGCTAATGACAAATGAGGGAAATGTTGAGGAAGTGGCTGAATTCAAATACCTAGGAACAATAATCACAAATAGGAATCAGATGCACAAAGAAATTAAACATAGGCTCAATTCTGGAAATGCGTGCTATTATGCATTGCAGAGACTCTTGATGTCCCAATTCCTTTCAAAACACGTTAAACTGAAAATATAGCCTATAAAACTATTATTCTACCAGTTATATTATATGGGTGCGAAACATGGACTCTTACTTTAAGGGAGGAAAGGAGATTACAAGTTTTTGAGAATAAAGTACTTAGGAAAATTTTTGGACCAAAGAGAGATGAACAGACAGGTGAATGTAGAAGACTACATAACAATGAACTACATGATCTTTATAGGAAGCCAGATATAATAACAGTTAAGTCTCGTAGACAGCGATGGGCAGGACATGTTGCACGTATGGAGGATGAAAGACTTGCATGGAAGCTTCTTGTAGCAAAGCCAGAGGGAAAACGCCTAGTTGGTAGACCAAGAATGAGGTGGGAGAATAACATTAACTATGATTTGAGGGAAGTAGATTATACAGGGAATGATTGGAAAGCATTAGCTCAGGATAGTGATGTATGGAGAGCTTATGTCCGCGCGGCGATGAACCTACGAGCTCGATAGTGCCAGTAAGTCATAAAGTAGGTAAGTAAATGACAATAAAATAATTTATTCAGTATTTTGTTTTTTTTTCGATAGAAAGAATTTCAGAAATCGTAGCTCTAATAACAGAAATATTATAATTCATGCCATCTTGTGATTTACTGGTAAACGCCCAGACTGTCAGCTGGGAGATGGTTTGCAATCTAAGTGACGTCATACGCAGAAGAGACCAAAATAATTGCATCCCAAGAAGTCGGAGCTCGATTTCAAAGAATGTAATAGAAATGTATTAGTTTTGGATCTGGTATGAGATGCACTCAACATTCTGAGGAAAGCTAAGTAGTTACTTGATATGAAACGTAGTTAAATCCGGTTAAGAGAATTAAAACTATTATCGAGTGACTGCATCAGGCTTCACTACTTGTATTCTGCTAATCAGTGACAATTAAAACTTCGGTTTTTCAAAGTACAAATTGTCATACAATAGACATACACGCCTACTAATTTCAATCATTGACCCGATATAACCTTAAATATTAGAGCATATATAATTAATATCACTGAAATTAATAATGTAAAACACAGTAATAATAATAATAATAATAATAATAATAACCCTCAGGGGTCCTCATCTAGGGGATATGTGGATGGCGACCACAAGGTGCCCAAGCTGTGCAAAACATTTCTTCCACTTACTTGTGTTTTGCACTCTTTTAACTTTACTATCTAACCTCTCTTGGTTAACTCTTGTTTTTTTCGACCCCCGACGCTATTAGGGCATCCGAGGGCTAGGGAGTCTTTCCTTTCTTCCATTTCTTCTTTACTTTATTTTCTTTTCTTCTCCAGAAAAGCCTGACCAGAGGCTATAAGATGGCAGCCCCATCACTGGTCTTGCCTTCCTTTGGCCAGCAACCAATCGAAGGGACTATTATTATGCTTTCAAGTCTTATACGAGAATTTCCCTCGAACGTTGGAGGGAAAATTTTCTATAGGATCGTAACAGGCCTTGGCCTAATACTTGGAAGGAAGGAAGAAGAAGATAATAATAATAATAATAATATTCTTCACTTCACGGGCTAGGCAAATTGCATGTTCCGCCTCACAGTTGTTCTGTCCATCTTTTCACTGGCCTTCCTATATTCCTTGAACCTCTTGGCTTGTAGTTAAATATTGCTTTTGGTAACCTTGTTACATTCATTATTTCTACATGTCTAAACCATTTATCTCTGGGCCTATATTCTTTGATTTTATCATTGAATCGATTTAACTCTGTTCTTATATCTTCTTTCTTTATCCGATCTAATTTTGTGCAGCCTTTTGTACAATAATGATGATAATAATGATAATAATAATAATAATAATAATAATAATGTATTGTAATCGCCTTCCATTTAATTCATACATTTTTGCGCGAAAGTGCGTTTTGTCGTACTTACAGCAATGGCGACCATTATTGAAAGTTCAACTTCCTACATTTCGGGGTTGCCAACTATACTGTGATAAAAATAATTATAGCCTATATATAACTGACTGACACTATCGAACCCTTAGGTTCATTGCTGCCCGGACATACGCTCTCCACACATCCCCATCCTGAACCAATGTTTTCCAAAAATCCCCTGTATATGGTTAATGCTATACTCGCACCACATTCTTGGTCTACCACTGGGCGTTTTCCCTCTGTTTTTCCTATAAGAAGCTTATATGCCCTCTCTCATTCCTCATTCGTGCCACATGTCCTGCACATCGGTTTCCTATAATGATCATGTAGCTCAATGTTTGAAAGGTATCTCCATGCACTTGTTTGTTCATCTCTCTTTGGTCCAAAACATGCCTGGGAATCTTATTCTCAAATACTCGTAATTTTTTCTCCTCCCTTAAATTAAGAGTCCATGTTTCGCATCCAAATAATATAAATAAGAGAATAATACATATTTGAAGAGAAAAATTATACGCTCAGACCGGGACTTGAACCCGGGACCCTTGGTTCTCTAGACCAAGTGCTCTACCAACTGAGCTACCTGAGCAAGTACCGATCTAAACGCAAATCTTTCTCTATATACATTGTAATTCCCATCAACCAAATTTTTTTTTTCTCTTCAAATATGATTTATCCATCATTGAGATGTACGAAATCAATAATAAAAACTTGGAAAAAGCCGTACTGGCTGTAATGTATAATTCCCAAATATGTCTTCTTAATAAAGGAGCCGCCATTTGCAAGATAGAAGCATGGCTTCACAGCATTTGGTTGATGGGAATTACAATGTATATAGAGAAAGATTTGCGTTTAGATCGGTACTTGCTCAGGTAGCTCAGTTGGTAGAGCACTTGGTCTAGAGAACCAAGGGTCCCGGGTTCAAGTCCCGGTCTGAGCGTATAATTTTTCTCTTCAAATATGATTTATCCATCATTGAGATGTACGAAATCAATAATAAAAAGAGAATAATAGTTTTATATATTTTCAGTTCAATGATTTTTGAGAGAAGTTGGGACGATATAATACATAATAGCATGCATTTCCAGAATTGAGCCATGTTTAATTTCTTTGTGCATCCCATTCTTAGTTTTAATTATGATTTCTAGGTACATATATATATATATATATATATATATATATCTTCATTCATAGTAATTCTGCCCGACGGCAAGTCCTTCTTGCTATGCTTGCAGCTTTACTAGGGAATTGTAGGTGTGATAGCTTCCCGTTGCTTTCCACACCGGTGAAGGATGATGATGATGATGATAATGATGATGATAATGATGATGGCCATATGATTTCGGGGACATTTGTCTTACAGATGAGAAAAACCCCGATAAAAACCTCACCCAGGAAAACTGTCCCGATCGGGGATGGAACCCGGGCCCGCTGCGTGACAAGGCAGCACGCTACCTCGAGACCACAGCGGTGGATCTATATATATATATATATATATATATATATATGGATTCAACTAATGAACTGAATTTGTTGGAAATGGTATTGCGTTAATAAAGTAATGTAATATCAAATGTAACCAATAGAAGAGTTCAATCCACAGATCATCTGATTGAAGTGCCAACGGTCACGGTTTTGAATTCCGTCAAGGGCAACAGAGTGTGAAATTGTGAAATGTGTTTTCAAAGTAGAGATGGTGATTTCGCTTGATATATGTTAACTTCCATTCAGGAATGTGTAACTTACTCCAAGAGCATTTAATAGTATATTACGAGGCGAGGTTGGGAAGTGGGTTTTACAGAATCGAGGAAAGTGTTTAAAAACCGAGCGATAGCGAGGTTTTTATTCTCCGAAATTCTGAACGCTTCACAAACGTGCGTTGTACATTATGTTTTTGCGCGATAGTGTTTTCAAAATAATAAATAATAGTAAAATATCTTTGTTAGAAATATTTACGTCTATTATAAGCAATTGACTAACGTTAACAGTGTGGACAATGTTTATTAGTTGAAACAACAGGAGATCATCATATCAATTAGTGATAAAATAACAGGAGGCTGTGAGACCACTTAGTGATAAAATGGCGGCAAGTACGTATTTATTGTTTATATTGTTTAAAATAAAGTTCAGTTCATTCAAAATGCAGTGATTTGTTTCGTATAATGTATATTAACACTACCTTTTGGATATTTTTTTGTATATACATTGTATGTAGTATACATAGAGGGCAGCGGTTTTACTTCCCACACGCGTGTTTGTAATATGTAATGTTACAGTAGTCATATATATATATATATATATATATATATATACACACACACACACACACACACACATATATATATATATATTCATATATAGCAAATTGAAGGCCAAGTAATAATAATAATAGCTTCATTTTATGACATAGAAAGAAAAATAAACGCCTGAACCGGGATTTGTGTCCGAGACATCTAATTTTATATGTAAGTGATAAAACCACTAGTGCATTCAGGCTCCTATCACAAACAAGCGTTTATTTTATTTTATTTTCATGTGATATTTCACCTTCATTGTTAAATGTCAACATTTAATTATAATATCGATATAAAGAAAGCGTTACTTCTATTATGTAAATGTTATCTTTAAAATACTTACTTCTTACAGAAGCCGCGAGGTGGCAGTGAGGACAATATCACGTGGCTTCTTATGATTGAGAATCATATCTAAGGAAGGAAAAATAAATATTTGTGCTAGCAGCCTGTGTGGACTATGGTTATATCACTAACGTATATAGTTAGAGGTCTCGGGTTCAAATCCCGGTTCAGGCGTTTATTTTGAATGTCATATGTGTGTGTGTACGCGCGGCCCTGCGTGCGTATATGTGTTTTCGTATATTTTATTATGCATTTTTTATTGGGGACTTTCGTGTAATTTCGACTAGTGTGTAATTCAGACCATCAATATATTCTTGATTTGCAGGATAGTTTGTACTGTTTTTGCATCCCCCCATGTAGTAGAAAACTGATCATAAATTCCACAAAGAAGGGGTCGTGTAAACAGGTCATAACTAACTAACTAACTCAGTGGCACTATCTAACCCGTAGGTTCATGGCCGCGCGGACATAAGCTCTCCATATACCCCTATCCTGAGCCAATGTTTCCCAATCATCCCCTGTATAATCTACTTCCCACAAATCATACTTAATGTTATTCTCCCACCTCATTCTTGGTCTACGAACTGGGTGTTTTCCCTCTGGTTTTCCTACAAGAAGCTTCCATGCACGCCTTTCATTCTCCATTCGTGCCACATGTCCTTCCCATCGCAGTCTACGAGACTTAACTGTTCTCATTATATCTGGCTTCACTGTTATTCAGTCTTCTCCATTCACCTGTCTGTTCATCATAGAGATCTCAATCGTGTTATGCTAAATTTTCTAAATATTTTTACTTCAGTTTGACACAAAATTGTGTGAAGACGTGTAAGAATATACCTGTGTTTTGTTTACAGTTCGAATAACAAGTTTTAAAGATAAGTTCTGTTAAATTTGCATATAAGTAGCCTATTTCACATAGTTCATACGCAAATCATTTTTTAAAACATATCGGACATTTCGTGTAATTTGGAGCGTGAAATGGTCCAGGCTAAAAGAGAGTCAGTTACCTCGTTAACTTGTAGGCCTAAAAATTATGAGGTTCAAAGTGCAATATATATTTATTAAATCACATTTTCAACAGAAGAAAATGATCAGTTGCACTACTTCAATTTGCATTTATTTGTTATTGTTATTTTGAATAGTAATTTACAATCTTTATATAGATTCTGTCCACCGCTGTGGTCTCGAGGTAGCGTGCTGCCTTGTCACGCAGCGGGCCCGGGTTCGATCCCCGGTCGGGGCAGTTTTTCTGGGTGAGGTTTTTATCGGGGTTTTTCCTCACCTGTAAGACAAATGTCAGGAAAACTTTAAGGCCCAAACGGTCCCCGAAATCATATGGCCACCATCATCATCATCATCATCATCATCCTTCACCGGTGTGGAAAGCAACGGGAAGCTACCACACCTACATTTCCCTAGTAAAGCTGCAAGCATAGCATGAAAATACTATGATTGCAGTGAAGGACCTGCCTTCGGGCTACTATGGATGGATGTAGATTCTATATTTTTTTTCTGTACGTGCGTTTGTCGCTGATCTCCTTCTAAACAACTGGATCGATTTTGGTGAATTTTTGCGTGTGTATCCGATTGGGTCCCTCTATGGTTTAGATTCACAATTGGACCCTCTAAAACCATTAGGAGTAGTTCACCTGAAATGAAAATTTAAAAATCGCTCTAGCGGTCACATTTTTCGATGTTTCACAAGGAAATTCAGTATATTACTTTAAAATAAACCGAATTACGTATTGTCCAAAAATGAGCAAAATCCCATAATTAGAAATTGAGGTTAACTTGAAACCCGAAATTCAAAACTGCCTAAACGACTGGACCGATTTTGATTACTTTTTTGTGTGTGAGTGGGTCCCCAGTTGGACTCCGTATGTGACACTGCGATCGGGTTATAGGATTTTTTTATGTCAGATGTGTAGTCATCTGCATTATCGACATATTCCGCGCGACAACAATGTGACATCATGCACGATTAACAGATTGGAGTGAGGAGTTTGCTTGCGAACCTATTTAATACGTCTAAATTAGTTAAATTTATGGTAAAAAAGTAACTTATGTTTTTATCGTTCGACAATGACACGAGAATTGAACATTTGGGCAGGACAACGTCTGCCGGGTCCGCTAGTTTTTTATATTATATAATATATGGTTTCGAGTCCGGTGGGGGTCAGAATTTTTAAACCTTTAGCGGTACAGTGTCCCTGGAGTCTATTCAATCTCTAACGGAAACAAGTGCCACACGCTTGTTCTGGGGGTAAAAGCGACCGTCATATTTTTAAATATATGGTGCCATTCCCTAGCCAAGCGGTTTAAAGAATCATGCTACGTAGCAGAGCTATGAGTCTTAGATCTGTTCGAGTCCCCATAGTAAAATTATTCTTCATTATGTAATTAAATGAATTGTCATTTAAATAAACTCAATTTTAGTAGTTAATTATGAATTATTTACCTGGTCCTAGTTACACGATCCGCTGGTCCATTTTACACGACCCCGGTCCAAATTACACGGTTACGAAATTTTATTCCTGGGTCATTATTCTTGAATTTAGTGATATTTTCTTTTGTCTGGGGTTACTTTATCTCATGTTGCTACCATATATGAAAATATACAATTCTTTTTTTTTTTTTGACAAAGGGCAGCGATTTATCACAATTTAAATTAAGGTGGTCCAAAATACACGATCTTCCTACTATGAATTTACCACAGGCCTAATGACATAAAAAGTGGTCTTTTGAATATTAATTTAATTATAATATCGAAATAAAGAAGCGTTACTTCTATAATGTAAATATTATATTCAAAACCCGTACTTGTTATAGAAGCCACGAGATTGCATTGAGGACTATAGTGGCTTTTTATGATTGAGAATCATATATATATATATATATATTTATTTATTTATTTATTTATTTATTTATTTTAGCCCTTGTTTTCTCTCAACGAGATTTAGGCGCTCTCCCTCTACAGGGAAGAAATTGAACCATACTAATTTAATTATACTTGTTTTTGTATAGATGTCATTGGAGTGGACTGTAGTCAGCGTTCCGTCTCAAACTGACATCTAGGAAATCAAGGTAATGCTAGGACAGGGAAATTGGGTAAATTTTGTTAGATGCCTTTTCATTTAGGCTTAAGGATCTTTTACGAGCCTGAAAATCTTCAGACTCGGGACCCATGGCTTAAAGTCTCTCCCGGAGGACTTGCACCTTGGATTTTTCGATCGTAAAATATCCATTGACCCTGGCCGGATTTGAACCCGCGACCCTCGGAAGCAGAGGCAAGGAGCATAACCACTAGTGCACCGCAACCGATTTGAGAATCATATATTCCATTCCATAGTAATTCTGCCCGAGGACAGGTATTTCACTGCAATCATAGTATTTCCACGCCGGTGAAGGATGATGATAATGATAAAGAAGATGATGATGATAACAGGATGATTTTCGGAGACCGTTGGGCCCTAAGCTTCCCGACATTTGCCTTACAGGTGAGGGAAAAAACCCGAAAAAACCTCACCCAGGAACCTGTGCCGATCGGGAATCGAACCCGGGCCCGCTGCGTGACAAGGCAGCACGCTACCTCGAGACCACAGCGATATAAGGAAGGAAAAATAAATGCTTGTGCTAGGAGTCTGTGTGGACTAGGGTCATATCACTAACGTATATAGTTATAGGTCTCGGGTTCAAATCCCGGTTTTTGTCATGTGTGTGTGTGTGTGTTGTGTGTGTGTATGTGTTTTCGTAAATTTTATTAACCAATATATTTATTGGTTCTATGAATTTACCACAGGCCTAAAGACGTAAAAATTGCTGTTTTGAATATTAATAGGCTACTACGAACTTGATAGTTAATGGAGTATTCGCTATTATGTTGTGAAGTCCAAAGATCAAAGCCAATACACATTAGTTCTGAAAGAATTATCCATTATTTGGACAAATGGTGGAGATTACAGCAAGATAAATGTCTTATAATTATAAGTTATGTCCACCGCAGTGGTCTCGGGGTAGCGTGCTGCCTTGTCACGCAGCGGGCCCGGGTTCGATCCCCGGTCGGGGCAGTTTTTCTGGATGAGGTTTTTATCGGGGTTTTTCCTCACCTGTAAGACAAATGTCAGGAAAACTTCAAGGCCCAAACGGTCCCCGAAATCATATGGCCATCGCAATCATCATCATTCATATTCATCTTAGGTTAAGCTTAGGATTAGGGACTCTCGTGGCGCACCATTACCATCATCATCACCCATCATATCATCGGGGGCAACGTAACCCCGCCTTCCAGGCGCCCCAACCTCAGAAGTGGGTTACAAGTACGCCAGCCTGGAGAGAAACCAGGAATGTCGAAAGACAAATCTGGGGCATTTGAAAAAAAATAATAATTATTATTATCAGTTATAAAATTAGTACATTCCAAGATATTAAAAAAAGCTTAGTCTGGGTGATAATCTTTGGTATATTCTTTCATCTAACATTACTGTGTTACAGAAATGAAATATTTACGATTTGTAGCAGAATATACTTTAATGGATAAGAAACGGAGTGAAGATATCCGTAAAGAACTACAAATATTCAGTTCGACAGATAAAATAGAAGAATATAGGAGAAAATGGTATGAACATGTGTGCAGAATGGATACCAACAGATTGCCTTGGAAAAGTCTGAACTATCAACCAAGAGGAGCAAAAAGAGGTCGGGGACGTCCACGGAAGAGATGGACACAGCAGCTATAATACTTGGAGCCGGAACAAACCAAAAGGTTTAATTCTTGCAAGAAGAAGAAGAAGAAGAAGAAGAAGACTTATTTTACTATAGGGACATTAAATTTAAGTGGATGGTGTAAACAGCCCCTAACAATGACACGTATCTACAACTAAATTGAATTCCAGTTAACAGATACAAGAACCAAGATTGTTTAAAAATTAATTATATTATTTTTCAGATTTAAGACAGGATACGTTACAATTATCGGAAGTTGTAAATTAAACATATGTATAGTGATGATAGTTGTAATCAGAGGACGCACGCGATAATGTTAGTTTCATGAGTTTAGATAAGTGATGGCCGTAAGTCTAGGATTCTTAAGGAAATTTTAAAGTACCAACCAAATGGTAAAAGATCGTTGGAACGGCCTAGAAACAGGTGGTTGAAAAATTTTTGGAGACCGTAACAGTATTTTCAGAACTACGACATGCAAGAAAGAAGAAAGAGAAGTAGAAAAATAGGAATAGGAATATGATGATGATGATGATAGGCCTAGACCTACGTAAAGTAGAATAGCAACGGACAGAATTTGTGGACTGGGATAGGAAAAGGCAAAATAAACGAAAGAAACAAATTTAGATATAATCTAAATAGAATAAAAAGACGAATGTGTAAATGTGAAAATTACTTCCAACCGATAATATTTTAACAGTAGTTGCAACCGGTAAAAAAGTAAGAACTGTAAATTAACTGAAACCAAAGAATGTAAAATGTGAAATGTAGTTGCGACTATCAAGAATGTAAAAAATGTGAAAAGTAGTCGCAATCGGTAAGAATTCAACAATGTGAAAAGTAGTTGCAACCGGTAACAATGTAAAAAAGTGAAAAGTAGTTGCAACCAAAGAATGTAAAAATGTGAAAAATAGTTGTCACCGACAAGAATGTATAAACATGTGAAAATTAGTCGCAACCAGTAAGAATATAACAATGTGAAGAGTAGTTGCAACCGGTAAGAATGTACAAAAGTGAAAAGTAGTTACAAACAAAGAATGTAAAAATGTGAAAAATAGTTGCAATCGACAAGAATGTAATGGTGTGAAAAGTAATTACAACAGGTAAACAATGTAAGTAATAGTTCGAATCTGTAAGATTATAAAAATGTGAACAAATTTGCAACTGGTAAGAATGTAAAAAAGTTGAAACGTATTTACAAACGGTAAGAATGTGTAAATGTAAAAATGTAACTAACAAACGTGAAAATGTGAAAAATAATCCCAACCGGTAAGAATAAGAAATTATTGTGAAATGCAGTTGCAACCGGTAATAATGTAAAAAAAGTAAAAAATACTGTTGTTACAACTAGCAAGAATGTGAAAATGTGGAAAGTTAAGCCAGTATGAATGTAAAAACTGTGAAAAGTAGTTGCAATCGGCAAGAATGTAAATAGTATTTACAACTGGCAAGAATGTAAGAATGTGATAAGCAGTTGCAACCGCTGTAAATGCGTAAAAAAAGTTGAGGCCACTAAGAATGTTAAAATGTGAAAATTAGTTGTAACTGGCAATTAACTAAATTCAACTTTCAAAGAAATCTTACCTAGTAATGAGATACGAATCCATTGACCTTCATTAAATGTTATGAGCAGGGAGCGGGTTCTAGTAAGTATCCAATGAAGTTAAGAATGCACGGAGTGTAAGGAGGGATGACTTACCTGTGACCGTGCAGTGTTCAGTATAAACAAAATGATGTTCGGTGCTTCAAAAACAGTTGTACCAGGATAAGGAAGCAAACAATCGCATGTTTAGTTATTTGTAGTGTGCAATGAAACTACTTCATTTTGAAGTTAAGAGAAATGTTTTAACTGGACCATCAGGCGTTAGGGTACCTACAATAACATTAGCGACTGACCTATTGTTTCGTCTATAGACACAAAAATCGTTTTATCTGCTGCTTCATCCCTTATGTAATTTAAGTATTTTTCATAGGCTGTTGGTAGATATGTTTTTCGTAATTGTGTTTCTGAAGGCATTTTCCTGTTAGTATATTTGTTTACAAAGCAAACGAAACAAGGACGCTGTACTTATTTTAAAGAAATATCGGCTCTTATTGATGCAGGACACAAATCATCGAAAAATTCTGATGTGTAGTTTGGGTCTGCGGAGGTTGAAGCTACACTTTCTTTTTTTTTAATAATACAACATTTTCCTTCTGTTTTCTTGAAATACAGTGTAGTTTAACATGATGTTTGAAACTTCCTTTGAGCTCTATGGGACAAACCATACATTTGATGGTTTCCTCCATTTGTGCCAAATTCCTCTACAAACCATGCAAATTGTGTTGATGATGATGATGATGATTTTGAGGTATTATTCTATGTTACTTTAGGCATATTTCCACAGTTCTTTACTACTCTGTATGCAGCGAATAAATGAAACAGTCGCTACGAAAGACTCTGTCGTAGTGGAACGTGTTCCGCGCAGTAGATACTCAGTGTGCAGGTAATATGAAGCGCCTGTTTACTTATTCAAACCCCGCTGCCTGGTTATGTGCTTATATATTGCCTATAAAGAAGATTAAACTGCTGAATCCAATGAAAGTACTTATTTTCTACCTTATGCTACATGTGACTGAACAAAATTGAACTTCCGAGTACTCTGAGGACGTTAATTTCAGGGTCATCATTTCAAAGGATGTACGTTATTTACTTAAATGTTGGAATGTTTCATTGAACGTTTCATAACTTATATAACATTTTATTTTTGTTAGAATGTTATGGGTTATCAGGATTAATTAAAAAAACTGGAACCTGTGAGTTGCTTTCTTAGTTGCGTATATTGCTTGCTCCGTCCTTAACCTTACGAATATTCCACTCAAATACGGAAGCGCACCTGATAGTTTAAACGGTAAAGGTATTCGCTATTTTTTCAATATTTTAATCACTAATAATGAATAAATATTCATGAATTCATTTACAAAATAAACATAGCCATTAAAAAGTAAATTTCCATAAGTAATGCCACGAGTGATTTCCAAATTATCGATAAATTCACGACTCACGAAGTGAGGAGTGAATTTTTCTAGAGAATTTGGAAATCAAGAGTGGCATTTGTTAGGACTATTTAACGAATAAAATTAAGCTATTTACTCATAAGTCATTATTTAAATATAGTTATTTAAAAATATTTATAACTTATATTTGATGTAAACAGCGATGTTTTAAAACAAATGAGAAACGATTGGTACGTTTCATTTGCTTCTTTTGTTCGTCACTGCAACCAGATCATATTATTTATTGCCAAAGGAACGCAATATTGTAAGAATGTATTCTAGTGGAGAAAAAATGAAACCCACCAAACTGTATATTAATTAATTTCTGATGTCCTATGATGTAAATATGACAATTATATTTTTCTGGAAAAAAATACATTTAAGAAAGTGCAAACAGTGGTTTCTTTTCTTGGTGGTATAATCAATTGCTACAAATGTTTTTATATTAACTCCCGCACGCGGTAATGTGTTGAAATTCATGCACTGTATATACAATCTGGTAGCCGTAATTTTTAGTGAGTCAGTCACTGCAAAATAATGCTATGACCTATTCAGAATGTTAAAAAGGAGGTGCTTTCTTTATTATGATAAACTTTAGTTGGTAAATTCTAGGCGAAACACGATTATGATTGGTTGTAAATAAAAAATCACTGTAACGTGATTGGTCAATTGACTCCCATTTGGGACATGAGTTAAATTGTCGTAATAATATATGAATACTTGAACTATCAAGAGATGCTGGTTGGTCTCTTTATCACTTAAATAATTCAAGTTAATCAATTTGAGGCTAAATTACTGCTGTATTTTAATTAAGCTTCTCATTTCACGTACCATTATATATATATTTTTTTTCAAAGGGTGATATTAAGATCAGTCCCGCGCCGTAGCCGAGCAGTTTAAGACATGATCCCTTAGTGCAGAGCTATAGGACTTGCGCTGGTTCGAGTTCCTATAGGGAAGTAATTTACCCATCCAGCATTATGACGAATTTAGGTAGCTACAATAATTAACGGCTCCAATTTGAGAAAACCAGGTATAACGGCTGGGAGGCCCGACATGCTGACCATATGTACTCGTCCACTTCTGCAATTAACACATGTGATAGTAAAGCCAAGCAGCTTGATGGTAGGCCAAGGACCTACAGGCCTGTCACGCTATGGCGATTAAAATGTAGCTTAATTAATGTTGAAAAGGAATGTTCATTCTTGGTGTAATTGATAAATATTTGCATATATGCTTCAAATTTCACTTACGTAATTTTCCACCAAGCTTTAGAATATCGCTAATAAATGATTATGATTTTATAATATCAAGCGATCGCAGGCTTTATCTGCGTTATATCTTAGATTGAGTATTCAACCTAGATAGCATAAATTATGAGTTTTGATGAAACAGTTAAGTTATACAAGCAATTTAATTTGATCGAGAAATAATTGGCATTACAAGACTAATTGTATATCCCTGACGACATGACCTATGCCAAATCTCGCTACACGATGTCCTGACCTGCGCTATATCGATCCATAGTACGTGCGTCTCCGTATCTGCTACTTTTAACAATGCAGATTTAGCACTATGATAGTGTTCCTGAGTAGGCATGCATTACATTTACATGTTTACATCTTTGTAAATTGTAGACTTTACGTATAAACACATAATAAGCAAATTGTAACCTTTCATAACTACACAGTTTATGAGGAAGTTCATGGTATGGCCACTAATGAGAGTAACAGACGAATAGCTAATATTGCATTTAGACCATCTTCTAAAATTGGTATGATATTAGATCCCACAATTCGTTTTGAGACTCATAGTGGCCAACCCGAGGAAGTTGACTCTGAAAAGAAAGTCATATATCAGCCAACAATTGACTATTACAAAGATAAATACCAACTAGATAGTATAACTGTCACAGGATTGATGATCGGGGCAAGAGATACTATACCAGGATTCCTAGCCAAATTTTGGTATTCCTTAGATTTGGACAGGGTGTATCTTTCTAAAATTGCCATCGCTGCCACTAGAGGATCAATTTCAATTTTAAGAAACCATATTTACAACATTTCTATTTTATAGTATGTATACTTCAATTAGACCTACAATTTGAATTTTTTAAAATGTATTTACAAAATGTATTTCATCAATTCCAAAAATTAATTGTCTGTATCACTTTGTCCTTGAGGTAATTCTCTAATGAGGAAAGTTGTATATAATAAAAAATACTGTGGTATTCAGATCAAACTGGAATAAAATAGTGTATTAGAATTTTGATTGATTATTCATGAACGTTTTTCATTTTAGAATTTCTATTTGGGCGTATGTTCTAGAACGGAGTCAGGTGAGTAACTAATTGGTTAGGGCAAATAGGGAAATATTGTTAAGAAAATTAAAACTAAGATTGAGGGACTGATTCAGTTACACTACATTGGCTACCATAACAGTCGGCTTTGTCACTTGTACCCAAAATGTACGTATTTATTATTACTAATGTTCGCCAAGTAGTCGAACCACGTCATTTTTTATTAGGCTATATCACATTGTTAGTTTTAAATTTTGTTAGACCATAATTAAACAAATACAGGGTATATATTTAATTTGGAGTGCGGAGGCGATAGTATTCTAAATTAGCACCCAGCATCATGAATCATTTGGGTATCTACAATAATTAGCGGCTCCACGTTGAGAAAACTAGCTCTAATGGCTGGTGTACCCGACATGCTGACCACATGTCACTCCCTACACTGACAGGATGACCGTCTACCTCTTTGATTAACACATGTACATGTATTACTTTCGTATAATTTAAATGGGAGCTTTGTCGCTGCCTTGCGGTTAAAAAGGCAGATCATTTTTTGGACATGGCCTTTGTACATCACATGCTTCTGTGAAAAAGTTTAACTCTTGCACCATGGAGATTTTCCACAAACACTGCCTTGCAGTTAAAAACTACAGAGCTGGCTGTTTCCAAAATGTTTTATTGATTACACGAAACCTCGTGAATAGCTACTAAACAAAAAATGAAGAAGAAAATCGGTTGACAAACAGAGGAGAAATGACACTTAAATGTTTGGTCCTTGCCTATTTATATGTAGATTATTTATTAATATTTAATTAGCATTACCAAAAATAGGGCATAATGATGAATTCTAATGATTGGAGGTCATTCTAAAAATGTTTATTATTATATCATAATTCTGTGAGTTTGTGCAGAACACATAATTATACACAACAATATAAACACCTAACCAATTATACAACGTGACCTAATCGTATGTTCAGCCATATTAAAATCAGTATTAACTAAAATATATGAATAATTTAAATTGTTAATAACTGGTACACATAACTGCACAGAACAGTGTGAATACTTAGCAATTTCATTTCTATTTCTAGCAAAGTAACGTTTTATTTTATCAGCGAATCAATACTAATAAAATGCATTGTTAAAACCGTTGAGGTGGAGAGTCATAAAATAAAATAAGTTAAAATATACCTTCTTAGGTAAGATCCATCGTCCTCAACTTATAAAATATGTATTCTCTATGCGTGTAGGCCTTTCAGAACATCCGTTCCATCTTCAGCAGGTCCTTCTTCGCTACATTATTTGATATGTTTGATGCTGCTGGTCCTAATGTGGTGTTGTCGACACATGTCCTGCCTATCGCAGCTTAATTGTTCTTAGGCCTATTATATCTGGCTTCCTATAGGCCTACATATCATGTAGCTCACTGTTATGTAGTTTTCTCCATTCACCTGTCTTTTCATCTCTTTTTGACCCAAACTATTTTCTAAGAACTTTATTCTCAAATACTCGTAATCTTCTTTCCTCCCTTAAAGTATGAGTCCATGTTTCGCATCCATATAATATAACTGGGAGAATAATAGCTAGTTTTATACATTTTGAATTTAACGTTTTTGAAAGGAATTGGGAAGACAAGGTCCCTGTAATGCATAGCATGAAAATTCCTTTCCAGAATTGAGCCTATGTTTAATTTCTTTCTGCATCTCATTCCTATTTGTAATTATTGTTCCCAGATATTTGAATTTAGCCACTTCTTCAAAATGTCCCTAATTTCTCATTAACTGTCCATTTCCATTATATAACGCATTTCTATGTTTGAACATATATTTAGTTTTATTGATGTTTACTTCCAGTCCCAATTTTTTTGTCTTACTCAGTAGTGTTCTTGTTCGCCTTTACAATCTCCTCGCTATTGCTCAATAATACATCATCAGCAAAAAGCCTGGTGCAATTTACAAATACTTAAATCAGAAATAAAAAGAATGTTTCTTCAATGTGGAATGGAAAGGCGGTCCTCTAAACCCCCGTAACAGATATTATCTAGACACAGGACCTGAAATACCTTTAATCCAGTTCTTACATACAGAGTGATTCAGAAATATGGCTATACGTTCGATCGCATTTTGTGACGAAAATATTAGTATTAAAGGAAATATGATATCATTGGAAAGGGAGTCCTTCAAATTACAACAATATAACAAAACAAATCTCTGCTCACGTGCAGCTTGGCGGGTTGATTTTTGTGGGCTAGTCTCTATAATTCTCTTCGTTGTTTCTGCATCCGTGCTAATGCGAAGCCTTCAAGGAGGTTTGATTTTCTGCATCCTTCCCGTTTCCAGCAGTCTTTTCTCCACTTCCCCACAGTCGACGGCTGCAATGCTACGTTAAACTCACGTCTTGCCCGTCTTGCGGCCTCACGATCAGTAGCATAGGTTATTGCCAATGCAGCAATTGTAATTTGCTGTTGCATATTCAACACCATTTTGACTAATGACATAAGTTCTACACTGTTTTGTTTTATTCCATTGTTGTAATTTGAATTATTGTCTTTCCAACGGTAATTTCATATTTCCTGTAATGGTAATATTTTCATCACACAACGCGATCAAACGTGTAGCCATATTTATGATTCACGCCGTACAATTGAAGAATATGTAACTCCTAAATTTCAGAATGTAGTATCCATGTATAAAATGATAATTTCTTATTTTCTTGGATAGGCTATTATCTACTAGAATATTGGACATTTTAGCGAATTCATAAGGAATTGAGGTTGTTCTCATTTAAGGATTTTTAAAATATTTTCACAAATCTTCATCGATCATAATTAATGATCACCGAAAATAACCAAGATAAAAATGTATATAGAAGTTATTAAGGATGGGTTGGTTAACCAACAAAATCGAAGCATTGAAAGTGAAGCAAAAACTAGTGGCTGCATATAAGATTTTTCATAACTATTCTTGATCATTCCATTGGAATTAAAAAAAAGCTAAATGTATTCTCCACATATTTGGAAATCTATTAGAAGCTGAAGAGTTTACCCGAAAGCCGAACTTTTTAAAATTACTCTAGCAGCCGCCATGCTTATGTTCTCACAAAGAAACTTCATACATTTAATTGACAAAAATAGTAAAACACACTCCGTAAGACCATACAAATCTGAGGCATAAATTCGACTACTGAGGAATTCGTTTAGTTTTCACAGCTCCTACGTCATATAACATATTTTTAACACTCTAAGTTATTCTTCTTCTTCCTTCCTTCAAGTATTAGGCCAAGGCCTGTTACGATCCTATAGAAAATGTTCCCTTCATGCTTTGGTCGTGATTAGTTTGATCCTTCCGGGAAATTCTCGTATAAGACTTGAAAGCATAATAATAGTCCCTTCGATTGGTTGCAGGCCAAAGGAAGGCAAGACCAGTGATGGGGCTGCCATCTTATAGCCTCTGGTCAGGCTTTTCTGGAGAAGAAAAGAAAATAAAGGAAAGAAGAAATGGAAGAAAGGAAAGACTCCCTAGCCCTCGGATGCCCTAATAGCGTCGGGGTCGAAAAAACAAGAGTTAACGATAGTAAAGTTAAAAGAGTGCAAAACACAAGTAAGTGGAAGAAATGTTTTGCACAGCTTGGACACCTTGTGGTCGCCATCCACTTATCCCCTAGATGAGGACCCCTGAGGGGAACAATTTTGTTAATGCTTGTTATCTGCATAATGTGCACTTATTAATTGATAATCTACAATGGATACTGTAGTCGTCTTACTATTGTTATGTAATTATTATTAATAACCGGTGGCAGGGGTCACCAGGGCTTATATTTTATCGAGGTCCGTTTACACAGTAGTAAATTCAGTCGAGGTCCGGAAACTCAATTGATTAAATATGGGAAGCTTTTATTAAATAACTGATATTATAAGCAAATTATTTAAACTATATTATGGGTATGAATTGAACAAATTAAACAAATCACATGACAAATACTAAAAGGATACAGCACAGTAGTACACAGTTATTAATAAGTTTATGATAAACTTAACATATGGTTAGAGTAATATTTCTCATCTCATCTCATCTCATATATTTCGTGTTTTCACGATACCAGATTTCAAATGGAATCCCGTGCATCTTGAATCAAATCTCCCACAAAAAGCAGTACTGCCAACAGAACCAACAATAATGCTATCATGACATGAAATTTAGTACAACTGGTTTTATTCGATGTTTAACAAATTAAAAAAAAAAATATTAATTCGATACTTAACCGGTCCGGACCCCAAACCCCAGGGTCCGAATCCGGACCGCGGTCCGCCAATTGGTAAACCCCTGACCTAGGGTCTATTGTTAGGAAAAGTCTCCAAAGTATGTTATGGAGTGTTTAGGAGGGAAAAAGTAAAGCAATATATTAACAACATTTCATATGTACAATTAATAGATAATTATGAACTTTAACACTATTTTTGTTTTCTATTTTCTAAATGTGTGCTTTTTGAATAAAAGAGAAAACCTTATGATCTTAACCCTGCTAGATTAAATAAAGCATTATTATTATTATTATTATTATTATTATTATTATTATTATTATTATTATTATTATTATTATTATTTCATTTTTTCAGCATGCTCCATTACCGTAGTAATATTACATGCATAACATGACAAACATAAAATCAGATAACATAACATTACATAACATCACATATTTGGTATTTTTTACATGTTTTTTATCTTCGTCCCTTGTTAATCACTCATTTTCGTGCACTATTGTTTTTATATATTTTTTGAAATGTCTTAAATTAGGTCTTTCTCCGTCACAGGCCATGTTCCTCCTTCTTTTCGGATTTCTTCTTTCAACTTATAAATGTGAATTGCAACAGCATTCAAGAAATAATGGAGATGTTCTACGTTTTGAATTGCTTTTCTACATGGGCAGGTTTCGTTGTTTAATATTCCAATGCGATAAAGATGTGATTTATTTTTTCCATGACCAGTTACCATTTCAGAAAATTCTGGAGTTATTTCACATTTAAGTTTTAATCTGTCTCTGACTGATGGGAAGAACTTCTTACATGTGGCTCCTTTATCTGCGTTGGTTCCTTCTTCTTTTATTTGGGCAACTATTGATGATTTAGGTATTTTTGTATATTCTACGGTTACGATAGTTTCTGTTGCAGCTTCTTTAGCCAATTGATCTGCCATTTCATTCCCATAAATTCCAACATGTGCTTTTATCCAGCCGAAATGACTGTCCAATTTTGTTCCCTGAGTTTTGCTATTGTCTTATTTTGGATATGTTGTATCCCTGTTTGAAGTTGTTTTTAATTAGGTCGAGAGTAACTTGACTATCTGTATAAACTGCAACAAGATTTTGTTCAGAGCTGTTTTGGTCAATTAATGGTATTGCTTCTAGAGCCTATCTGTTCAGCTTCATTATTTGAGCAACGATTTGACAGTTTGGCTTTTAATGTATGCTCTAATTTTCCGTTTTTCAAGATAACTGCAGCAGCCCCTACCATTTCTTGGAATTTACTGCCATCAGTGTATATTTTTATTTTGCAGTTGTTGGATTCTTCAATCTCGTCCACATTAAATCTTTCCGCCGGATGTGGCCAATCCTCCTATTTTAGTGGTGCGTCAATGTTTGTGTGGTCATTGTATATGGCTCTGTATAACTGGGCTGTTTCTTGTATACTGATAGTTATGGGTTTAATTCCAGCTATGATACAAGATATTTCATAAGGTAATATTTTATAGGCTTTGGCTATGGTGACATTTATAATTCTTTGAACCCTCTTCAGTTTTTTAATTTTTTTTTGTTTTCTTAGTTCTTCCTCCCATATTGGGGCCCCATATGTTAGCATAGGCAAGATTGCTCCGTTGTATATAGTCTTTAATGCTTTATGTCCCAGTCCCCACTGCATTCTAGCCGCTCTTCTTAACATGTTCTTTAGGCTCAATGTGTTTATCAACGCTTAGTTTGCAATTGAGGTGAATTCCTAAGTATTTCATTTCTTGAACTTGCTTGATGCGTTCATGGTTGACCTATATACTGATATTTGTATTAATTGAGGTCCTTTTACTTGATATTAACATTGTTGTGGACTTGGATTCATTGAATGTGATTTTGTTATTGTAACCCATAATTATATTTTTCTTATGTCAGTATTTGCGTAATTTTCTGCCTCATTGTCGTTACTTCCTGTTGAGAGAAGTATTAGGTCATCAGCGAAAGCGATAACATTAGAGTGGTTTGAGAAGTTAAGGTTCAACAGTGAGTTGTACATGATAGTCCAAAAGCCAGGTTCGCTACAGGGCCCTTGTGGGCATCCTTTGGTTACTTCCTTTGTAACTCTAAGCGTATTCACTGAGAACATTGCTGATCTGTCTCTGAAATAATTCTGTGCTAAAACGTATAGATTTTTTGGACATTTAGGTTGTTTTAGATTATATAGTATGCTCGGCCACCATGCCGCGTCGAATGCACCTTTAACATCTAGACTTACCAGAACTACACTTTGTTTTATATTCAGGCTCTGTTTAATGGTTTTTGTAACCTCCATTACTGCTTCTATTGTCCTACTTGTGGGGTGAATCCAAATTGATTGTTATTAAGTAATTTATTCTTGTACATGTCATGTAGAATTCTATCGATGAGTAGCTTCTCCAGTACTTTTTATTATTATTATTATTATTATTTATTATTATTATTATTATTATTATTATTATTATTTGAACCAAGCTAGTTATCACCTTATTACATTATGTATAACTTGTAGCATGGAAATGCGAAACAATGTATGCTTTTTCTATAAAGTTACTTTTTCCTGTCTGATTTGTAGCTAATAAAGTATATCCATTTGTGTGTCTTTTTCTCAACAAACCTGTATTTAAGATAAATATTATTACATAACTTGTTCTCATATCAGGTTTTGCAGCAGAATAATAGATGTACAATATTTCAAGGTGTTTCGGAATAAATATTAAAATACTTACCACGGAAGAAGAAAAAAAAGAATACAAAAAAGTTAAGTTTAATCATTAAACTTTTATTTTCACATATAATATGTGAGCTGCTTTAATTATGAATTTTCCACATATGGAAACTGGAAATACAAGCGCTCTTTAATCCAAAAATCAAGAAAATTGTACTTATCAAACCTTCGTAAATCGAGAAGACATGATGTTGTTTTGAATGATGAGTCCTATATTTTAAAGCAGTAACAATATTTCATCACTTTTTCAAAAAAAAATCTTAATAGGTTACATCAGGTTATTTATAGGTCAACCAAAAGTAACTGTAAACTTTAGCAAGAGCTATTTAATTATTTCTGTCGTGATAATCACTTATACATATGATAATATTGTACGGGGTGAATCATAAATATGGCTATACGTTTGAT
This sequence comes from Diploptera punctata, assembly GCA_030220185.1. Taxonomy (NCBI): domain Eukaryota; kingdom Metazoa; phylum Arthropoda; class Insecta; order Blattodea; family Blaberidae; genus Diploptera; species Diploptera punctata. The sequence goes on along the minus strand of JASPKZ010008456.1, from coordinate 50,993 downwards.
CGCGTTGTGTGATGAAAATATTACCATTACAGGAAGTATGAAATTACCGTTGGAAAGGCAATTATTTAAATTACAACAATGGAATAAAACAAAACAATGTGGAACTTACGTCATTAGTCAAAATGGCGTTGAATATGCAACAGCAAATTACAATTGCTGCATGGTAATAACGTATGCTAATGATCGTGAGGCCGCAAGACGGGCAAGACGTGAGTGTAACGTAGCATTGCAGCCGTCGACTGTGGGGAAGTGGAGAAAACGACTGCTGGAAACGGGAAGGATGCAGAAAATCAAACCTCCTGGAAGGCCTCGCATTAGCACGGATGCAGAAACAACGAAGAGAATTGTAGAGAATAGCCCACAAAAATCAACCCGCCAAGCTGCACGTGAGCAGTGATTTGTTTTGTTCTATTGTAATTTGAAGGACTCCCTTTCCAATGATAACACCATATTTCCTTTAATAATGCTATTTTCGACACAAAATGCGATCAAACATATAGCCATATTTCTGAATCACTCTGTATATGCTGATTCGTACTGTAAAAATATTTTAACGGTCAATATTTCAATATTGCAGTTAGACGTAATGAGAATGATGTCATAATCGTTCTGATCACTCAGTTAAGCGCCGCAAGAGGGCGTTTACATTTGATGCGTATTAATGTGGGATATTTTATTATGTATCAATCAGCCAAGCGTCAAGGTAATGCGTATACACTGTTGATATAAAATATTGTATTATATAATATTAGTAGTGTTTGTATACACAATGCACCTATTATTGACATTTGCTTTGATAATGTATTTTTTTGTAATACTTCATACATATTACATTATGAAATGTGCGTGTTAAATGAATAATGTTTTCTAAATAAACCTTATTTATCCATACAATTACAGTACATAAAAAAAGAACAAGGGGCATGCTGTGAAAATTTTTGTGAAATCATTTTTTTTTATTTCCTAGAGTAAAAAATATCGATAGACATCCATCAACTTGCACACTGAATTTTAATTGTGAACTATAATACATTTTTAAAAGGCATATTACATGACTACTGATGTAACTGTAAATAATAATTAAAATAAGTGGATCAACAGTAAATAATACAAATAATTTATCCCGTATTTTTATGTAAATTATTCACATTGGAAACAGCTGACGACAAATTTAGAAAAGAAATATACACTTTTCATTTCACAAAAAAAAAAAAAATGAATTTTACAAACTGATGAACAGTGGATCTGTCGCCTATTATAATGACTTCTGAATTGACATCACCTGATTTTTTCATCTTTATATTTATAAAATAGGAGTATATGGACTTCATGTACGAAGAATATAATTATAATTCACATAATAAATAAATCTCTTGCATACCAGCAAGTGAGGAAGAAGATAATTTTCCATTTTCAGGGCAGTTCTTATAAACCGTACCTAAAATTATCTGAGCTCTGGATGTCATTAAAACATTAAAAATTCACAGTGACTTGACAATCTTCACTATTTATTGTAGCGCCAAACCAACAATACTCAGTTATGCATTAACACCAGCATAAGAGCGGGAACATTTGGCGCTAAGCTGCATGATACAAAATCTAGATTAGTATTCATGAAGATCTAGTTTCATAGCCGTCTGTTGCAAAACACAGAAACAAAAATAGGATTGACGGCGTTTACATTTTCTTTAATAATAAGGCTATGTTTAAAGATTTGGCGCTAAAAGTGCACGTACACTTACTTCATGAGCCAGTGCAACAGATAACATCAAAATCTTATTTTTATTTTAAATGACGCTTAGCCGGTTTGATGCATAACGCCGTCCAAATAGCACATCTATTTTTCACATTCGAGATTAGATAGATAAAAAACTATATTTCTCCCGTTTTCCCCTCTCAGAAACTTCATTCCATCTCTTCTCCATTTCACCCATTTCGTTTCATTTACTTTGATTTCATCTGCCTGTTTGATGATGCGAAGTGGTCAGCTGGCAGAGACTATTAATACGGCATCATCTCACCTCATCCCTAGAACTGGTATTATGCTTGACACCAGTAGAGGGTTTACATTTTTACGCTTGAAGTATCGTAAATCTACTTCCCTTCCGAAAGAAACCATTTTCAGGATTTCTACGCTGTTAAAAATTAATCGAACCGGGTTCGAATCCATGAACCCCGGAACCAGAAGCGAGCATGGTAACCACTAGTTTACCTGCACTGATAGCAATATCCATAACCTACATAAAAGTTGCGATATGATCAAAATAATTAAAACTATAATAATAAATAGGGCAAGGCATTTAATGACCCATAAATTGGTAAAAATGCAAAATAAAAAATGAATTTATGACCTAAAAAATTACCAATAAAATAAAAAATGACGAATAAAAAAGTTAACAAATACCAATAAAAATACTATTTATTAGATTAAGTACTCACCTGATTACTGAATTACATAAAATTTAACTTAACATCAAAATATAAAAAGAAAAGTATTTAAAACATACATAATATAGTACATTTTATTGCAGAAAATTCATTTAAATTACACAGTGCACTTTTACAGCAATTTTGAATTGCAGTTAACAATCAGAATAAGGGTAGAAGCTAGCATAAGCTCTAATAAAATTGACTAAAATTCCTAGAAGTGGGCAAGTTCATTATGCACATACTTGAAAAATAGGGGTAGTAGTTAGCAAAACTACTACTTAATTCCAAGAAATTGTATTGACAAGTAAAAACACTAAATTATAATAAAAATCTTAAATCAAATAATGTCACAGCCTTCCGGAAAAGTGTAAAAAATGCTCAAAATGACCTAAAAATTGCCAAAAAATGGCTTACCCTAAAATGTTAAGAAAATGCAAAAAAATGCCCTAACAAATAACTTTTATTTAATCCGTTTTTTAATGCCGTACATTTTTTCATATATGCAAGTAATGTTTCAACCTTCATAAGAAAAAGATGCAAAATCATTAATTGCCCTAATAATAAATAAAACTTAAATACCAGGCCACGTCCATAATCCATTCCGTTTTATTTATTTCCAAGATATTATGTTTATAATTTTGATGATTTGTCATGACTCAGTTGCATTTTCTTGAAATTAAATAAGTCTGAATGGGTTGTGGACGTGACCCGGGTCAGGAAGGGACTTCCTAGTGGTCACCCTGCCTGAGTCATCTATTATGCAAACCGCAGCAACTGGACCTAGGGTACATATGATTGTCCACAACACGTAGAGCGACAAAACAGCCATGAGAAATTGTCGGTCGAATAGCTCTCTAACACTTTTTCACCCACAGTGAGTGAATCAGTGTTGCTTTTTCTCTCGTGGACCCCTGCCTCGTGTTTAAACTTAATTTGCGGTAAACCTTCATTTTGGTTATAAACAAGCCATGACTCACGTCTTGGCGATGCGTCTTATTGTAGTGTGCTGCATTCTCATAACCTTTGTACAAATTGTAGTTTATTCATTGCACCAGTATTGCAAGATTTTATTTATATACAGATTTGTAATATTTACACATCTTTCTGTGCCTAAAGTTTTATTTTCCTTCTCCGCTCGTCTCAATTCATCCACTCCTTGTCCTCCAGTCCTCTTGTTCTCACTCCAGTTCTTATTTCTTGCATCCACGAGTTTCGAGGTCTTTCCTTTCCTTCTTCTTCCAGGTGGACACCATCCAATGTTTTTTTCTGAGTAACCTTTCTTCTTGCATTCGTCGTACGTGCCCATACCAATTGAATTGCTTATATCTTCTACTGAATATATCTTCTTCTTCTTCTTTTTCTTCTTCTTTTTCTTCTTCTTCTTCTTCTTCACTTCACGGGCTAGGCAAATTGATTGTTCCGCCTCACAGTTGTTCTGTCCATCTTTTCACTGGCCTTACTACTCGTACATTCCTTGAACCTCTTGGCTTATAGTTGAAATATCTCTTGGTAATCTTGTTACATTCATTCTTTCCACATGTGTAAACCATTTCTCTCTATATTCTCTGATTTTCTCATCCAATGGATATATATTTAACTCTGTTCTTATATCTTCATTCCTTATCCGATCCAATCTTGTGCAGCCTTTTGTTCTTCTAAGGAAGTTCATTTCTGCGCTTTGTATTCTACTTTGCAATTTTTTGGTCATTACCCAAGTTTCGCTCCCATAAAGTAATACAGGAACTGCCAATGTTATATATAACTTCTATCTAGTATCTCTTCTTGTTTTATTCTTTAATGTTTTATGTATAGTTCCGCATATCATTTCAAATTTCGACAGTTTCATATGGATGTCTCTTTCAGTTTTTGTGTTTATAGTAAAGTTACAACCCAAATAATTAAAATGTGTTACTTGTTCCAGAGGTTTGTTGTCTATTACGATTTTTGATCTTATATGTTCGTTTCCCCAAAATGCCATTATTTTTGTTTTTTCTTTTGATATTTTGAAATTTATAATGTTCAGTATTTATTTTTTTTTTCTAATTTTGAACAACTTACTGCTCTCCTTATAAAATCCATTTCCAGCAACGTAAGTTTTATTCTAAGTTTTTGTTGAATTTCCAAGATATGTAATTAAAATAATCTTCTGAAAGTTGTTTACACATGTATATCCTGGTTTCATATCTCCTTTTTCTTGCAACAATCACACACACATTGTAACTCATAATAATATGAAGGTTAAGGTTATTATGTTAGGCTTCCTTATAACATGTTTGCTAGTTAAGTAATGAATAAAACGTGATTAATTTAACATACTTTCTTATACGTCATTGGGACTGACGTTTTAAACCCTGGATCACATATATTCATGGCCTCCCAAACAGTTATAAATGCCTTGAATGTCTTCTTAATTATTATTGAGATTCCTCTCTGGTCTCGGTTATGTTTATCGACTCCACTGAAAAAAATGGATATACAGACCTTTAACTTCTGAACCTTTTCCTTTCTTTTTTGTTTCTGTTAACGCAATTATGTCTTGTTTTCATTTTCTCTACAATGTCAACAAAAACTTAGAACAAAAATGTATGTCATGGAAATGGATTTATTGGGGATAGCAGCAAGATGTTCAAAATTATAAAAAAATAAAAAATACTATATTATGATAAAAATGATTATTATATATTCAATAGTAGATTATGTAAGATATAAGCAATTGAATTGGTATGGGCACGTACAACGAATGCAAGAAGAAAGGTTACCCACGAAAAACATTGGAATTGTGTCCACCTGGAAGAAGAAGGAAAGGAAGACCTCGAAACTCGTGGATACAAGAAATAAGAACTGGAATGAGGACAAGAGAACTGGAGGACATGGAGTGGGTGGATAGAGACGAGTGGAGAACAGAAATTAAACTTTAGGCACAGAAAGATGTGTAAACATTAACAATCTGTATATAAATAAATCACATACTTACTTATTTAATCAGACAAAGATATGGAAGACAGACCACCCTCATGGACTAGTGGTCAGCGTGATTGACAACAATTCCCGGGTTCCATTCCATGTCAAACCATGGGAATTTTTCCTTAAATGTAATATTTCTCTGGTTGCTCATGGTCTGGAATTTAGTTTAAGTTTAGGTTAAGAACCCTCCTGGTGCTTCAATATCATTTATCACCCATCATCATCGGGGTAATGTAACTTACTTACTTACTTACTTACTCACTGGCACTATCGAACCCGAAGGTTCATGGCCGCGCGGACATAAGCTCACCATACATCCCTATCCTGAGCTAATGCTTTCCAATCATTCCCTGTATAATCTACTTCCCTCAAATCATAGTTAATGTTGTTCTCCCACCTCATTCTTGGCCTACCAACTGGGCGTTTTCCCTCTGGCTTTCCTACAAGAAGCTTCTATGCACGTCTTTCATTCCCCATACGTGCAACATGTCCTGCCCATCGTAGCCTACGAGACTTAACTGTTCTTATTATATCTGGCTTCCTATAAAGACCATGTAGTTCATTGTTATGTAGTCTTCTCCATTCACCTATCTGTTCATCTCTCTTTGGTCCAAAAATTTTCCTAAGAACTTTATTCTCAAATACTCGTAATCTCCTTTCCTCCCTTAAAGTAAGAGTCCATGTTTCGCACCCATATAATATAACTGGTAGAATAATAGTTTATATATTTTCAGCTTAACGTTTTTTGAAAGGAGTTGGGATATCAAAAGTCTCTGCAATGCATAATAGCATGCATTTCAGAATTGAGCCTATGTTTAATTTCTTTGTGCATCTCATTCCTATTGTGATTATTGTTCCTAGGTATTTGAATTCAGCCACTTCCTCAAAATTTCCCTCATTTGTCATTAGCTGTCCATTTCCATTATATACTGAATTTCTACGTGTGACCATATATTTAGTTTTAGTGATATTTACTTCCAGTCCTAATTTCTTAGTGTTACTCAATAGTGTGTGTGTGTTGGCCTTTAGTATCTCCTCGCTATCGGCCAATAATACTACATCATCAGCATAAACTAACAGCTTATTAATACCATTGAGTTGTAAGCCTTCCTCATTCTCTAAAGATTTAATGGCATGCTCTAGTACAAAATTAAATAGTAGAGGAGATAGTGCATCTCCTTGCTTCAACTCATTCTGGATTTCAAAAGTGTCTGAAAACTGTTTGCCTACACGCACCCTACTCTTTGAGCCATTTAGACACATTCGTATAAGTCTAACCAACTTTTTAGGAATTCCGAACTCCAGCAGGATACTATATAACTTCTCCCTCTTAATTGAATCATATGCTTTTTTGAAGTCTACATATAGTTGATGTACAGTACCATTATATTCCCATTTCTTCTCTAAAATCTGTCTTATACTGAAAATCTGATCTGTTGTAGACCTGTTTCTTCTAAATGCACATTGATGATCTCCTAGAATGTCATCAATATAGAGAGTAAGTCTGCTTACTAATATATTTGTTAGAATTTTGTACGAAGTTGAAAGTAATGAGATGCCCCTGTAGTTGTTGCAATCAGTTTTATCTCCTTTCTTATAAATTGGTACGATAATTGATTCCTTCCATTCATCTGGAAGAGCTTCTTTTTCCCAAATCATACTAAGCAACCAGCATATCTTGTCCATCAATTTTTCTCCCCCTGATTTTATCAGTTCTGCTGGGATCTCATCTGAACCTGATGCTTTATACATCTTCAATTTTTCAATCGCCATTTCAACCTCTAATGCACTTGGCTCTGCGACTAGCATTTCTGCTGTCTGTAACTTATCCTCCTCAATGTCCTGTTCTGTATGTACATTTAATAGCTGATTAAAGTAACATTTCCATCTATTTAATATACTCCTAGAATCTGCAATCATATCCCCATTTTCATTCCGAATTATGTTTGTTCTAGCCTGAAACCCCTTATTCTCTATACTAATTCCCTGATATAATTCTCTAATGTTCCTATTTTTTGCATTCATTTCAAGATCATTAATCTTCTCTCTCAAATATTCCCTCTTTTTACTCTTTAGTAACTTGGTGGTTTCACGTCTAACACTACCCAATTGCTCTAAATTTACCTCATTTGGCTCGTGTAACCATTTCATTTTTGCTAATGTAACTACGCTTTCTAAGTACCCCAAACTAAGAAATGGATTACAATTCCGACAATGCCATGAGAGAAAGCTAGAAATGTCATAAAAGTCAACCTGGTGGCATTTGACAAAAAAAAAACGTGCAAGACGTTCTTGGATAAAATATGTTATTGTCTATATTTAAAGTCGCTATTAAACATACTATTTAATTCATGCCCCAAATGGCAGTCAATGACCATTCACATTTCAATGAATTTTGATTTACAACCAATCACAGTCATTTTTCACCTCAATTTTATCAGTTCCAATTCGTCAAGTGGCTTCCAGATTGTATATATAGTGCACGAAAGTAAACATATTCTGCTTGCGAGATATAATACAAAAACATTCGTAGCAATTCATTATTCCAAAAAAAAAGCAACCACTGTTTACTCTTTCTTAAACGTATTATTTCCCAGGAATTAAAGTTGCAGAAAAATATAATTGACATATTTACATCATAGGACATCAGAAATTAATTAATAACCTGTAATGATGTTTCATTTTTTCTCCACTAGGGTGCATTCTTACAATATTGCGATTTTATTTGGCAATAAATATGATCTAGTTGCAGTGATGAACAAATGAAACGTAACAAACGTTCTCATCTGTTTTCAAACATCGCCGTTTACATTAAATATATAAATATTTTAAATGGCTATATTTAAACAATGATTTGTGAGTAAACAGCTTGATTTTATTCGTTGAATAGTCCTAACAAATGCCGCTCTTGATTTCCAAATGCTCTAGATAAATTCATAATTTGGAAATCTCTCGTGACATTACTTACGATAATGTCATTTGCGTCATAATTCAAATCTGCCCGTGAAATGTCTGTCAGTTTTGTACAAAGGGCACATTTTTCAGGCGTGAAGTTCTTTTAGGTGGCGCCGGACCCACGAATTTATTTCCTTTCCGAAATAACCCATACAGGTAGGTACTCTGGGTATTTATCCCCTGAAAAATTCGGGCCGGGTTTGAACCCGCGAATCGTGGGACCAGAGAGAGCCGAGTAATGGTAAATAGTAATTATCCCACAGGAACGATTTACCGGATGAATGATGATTTCGATACCAGGACCATCTCCGAGATAACACGGACATTTAAGAGAGTGGGTCTGGAAATCAATATCAATTAAACTAAATACAGACCTATGGACACGCGTATAAATATATTCATAAGTGGATCTTAACAACAAACTAGGTCCATTTTGAAGAAATGGTAGAATTTAAATACCTAACTTACTCACTGGCACTATCGAACCCGTATGTTCATGACCGCGCGAACATAAGCTCTCCATACATCCATATCCTCAGCTAATGCTTTCCAATCATTCCCAGTATAATCTACTTCCCTCAAATAATAGTTAATGTTATTCTCCCACCTCATTCTTGGTCTACCAACTGGGCGTTTTCCCTCTGGTTTTCCTACAAGAAGCTTTCCTGTACGTCTTTCATACCCCATCCGTGCCACATATCCTACCTATCGCAGTGTGCGAGACTTTATATATCTCGGATAGCAGACAGGATCCTCCTTCGGACTGAAAAACCCGTTCCAAATTCAGGTCTTTCTGCACCCCCGTAGTATAATAGAAAGTTTCCTGATTCCTGACTACCTTCTCCTGGTCATCTAACTTCCTGTAAAGCGACTATATGGAAAGGTGATTTATCTAATTGCCGTTTTAATAGCACTAGCGCTCTGCTATTATACAAAATGCAAACATTCCATGTACCTAGGAACATGTCTCTCTGAGCCTTTGGCACGAGTTCCTTGAAGTATTCCCTGCTCGGAGAACCGAATGGGGGACATTCGACCTCCGGAAAAGTTTACCCCTGTGGAACTCATGTCCGCATTTCTTGCTGGTTGTATTTTTACGGCGAAAGATGGTCATTCTTTCGACCAAGGTACTTTTTTCGTTTGGCTTATCACCTTCGACCAGTCCGGCATGCGTAACCATATCGGTAGCGATGCTACCGCCGGCATAGCTCTCGGGGTCATTTAAGCACACAAGCCACTCCGCCACGACAAGTTAAAGATACCGTGGGGAGGGAGAATTTAAATACCTAGGAATTTAATTACATAGAAACATTAATAATTACAAACAAGAACGAGGTGCAGAAATAAATTAAACTAACTTTGGAGAAGCGCAACTATTAGATGACACAAACTGCTGATACCCTAACATTAAAAAGTGTTAAACTAGAAATATATGAAACTGGAGTCATACTATATGAATGCGAAACACTTTGTAGATTAAAGAGAGACGAACAGACAGATGAATGGAGAAAACTGTATAACTGTGGGATGTTTATGGAAAACAGGATACAAAAACAGTTCGCGATTGACCGGACATTTATATATGGGGTATATGACATGATACGAAAAATAAATACCTGGACCGGATTAGAACCCGGACTTCTGGGTTGGTACCCAGCGTGTTATCCATTACACCACCGGGCAAACCCAATACAAATATTTATCTTTCTTTTATATCTATATTTTTTCGTATCTTGTCATATATATATTCTCCATTATTACGAGATGTAGGGAGAACTCGGTCTTCACTGCCATCTGGTAGCTAGCCACTATAACAAATAAGCAAGTTAAAGAGAACATTTTTACTCTATAGCAGTGGCGCTATAATGGATAGCACACTGGGGTACCAACCCAGGGGTCCGGGTTCAAATCCCGTCCAGGCATTTATGTTTCTTATCATGTCAAAAATTTAATTATAACATCGATAAAGCGTCACTGCTATAAATTAAAAATATTCTTTTTAATTTGCTTACTTGTTATAGTAGCTAGCTAGCAGATGGCAGTGAAAACCGAGTTCTTGCTACATCTCGTAATAATGGAGTATATATATATATATATATATATATATATATATATATGGGGAATTAAAGAGAAAACCCATAGGGAAGACATATTAGGAAGACCAAGAATGATTTGAGGAAGGCGAATTATACTGGGAATGATTGGAAACATTACCTCAGGATAGCGATGTCTGCCCGACCATGAATTTCAGGGTTTCGTAGTGCCAAGTGAGGTAGTTATAATAATATAGGTGCTGTAATATTTACTATGTCAAATGGTTGCATGTAGTCCCATTAACTTGTAAATCAATGGCGAAGAAATCATCTGCATTTTCTGATTGAACACATTTCTCCAACAAACACGATATATATGTAGGGAAGTTCGGGTAATGTTGACCCTTCTGTTTGAGTGAACCCTGTTAATATATTCTTTAATTGGTGCTGCCCTCGAACAGAAAATAGCTTAACTTCTTCCCATTATCAACTTTGACAGGTTCAAGGCCAGTTTTTTTTTACTCTTTGTTCGAAGAATTTATTGGTGAATTTTATGAAAATGGTCACTTTAAAAGTTTTTCAAGCTAAGAATCAATTTTTAATGTCTGTTATTGAATATTACAAATGTTGAAAAACTTCTAAATATATTATATTATGTAGATGCTGTTTTAATACACTGACGGTTTTGGTTTAATATTATGTGACATGGTGACTGTATAAAATAGTTGATCATAACAATTTGCCGATGATCAACTTGTTTTAGCGCAAGACAAATTTGATATGGAATTCATGATAAAAAGGTTGAAAAACACATATGAATCATGGGGTCTCACAGTAAATTTACAAAAAACAGATTATCTGGCAATAAATAGCAATGAACGAGAAAATTTAATATTGGAAGAAGGAATCCAAATAAAGCAAGTGAAACAAACTAAATATTTGGGAATAATTATGGATAACATTGAAGGTATAGGCAAAGAGAGCATAAAACATAGAATTGAATTGAGTAGCAAAATAATATCATCGTTAAATTCCATATAGTGGGATAAGCATATTTGGAAAGACACAAAAAAATATATTGGTAAAACATTGGTGGAATCTGTTGCAATGTACGGAAGTGAGGTATGGACAATCAATAAGTACTACAAGAATAGACTAATAGCTCTAGAAATGGATTATTTACGAAGAAGTGCCAGAAAGTCTAGATTAGAACATGTCACAAATAAGGAAATTAGAAACACAATGGAAGCAGAAGAAAGCATAATTGAAAGAATTGAGGAGAAGGAATTAAAGTGATTAGGACATGTCTTAAGAATGGAAGATGAGCGATGGCCGAAGCAAGTATATGAATGGCATCCGAACAGAAAGAAGAAAAGAGGGAGACCAAGGTTAACATGGAAGGAAAACATGAAGACAGTAATGCAAGCTAGAGGGCTAAGCATCGAAGATGCCCAGGACCGTAGGCTTTGGAGGTTTGGCACGGGAAGACGGCAGCAGCTGTAAAAACCCGAAGATAGATAGATAGATAGATAGATCATAACAAAGGAATACGATTAATATGGACCTGGGTCCACTTTACACGAATACGTATATTTTATCAATGAGGATGATATCTGTAAAAACCATTTACTTAATTAATTTTATTTAATATGGTTGTAATTTTACTAAATCCAAAGACCGTCACTTTCTGCAGTTGAATGATGTGTGAATGTTATAATCAACAATTTTCAAAACATTAAATAAATATCAATGCTTTTTAATTATGATCAGTCATAAATATTTTCAGATTAATCTGTGTCTGTCTGTATAAATTAATAGAGTAAATAAACTTAAAAATAGATGGGTCCACTTTATCCGAAAATGGAGGTTAAAAGTGGACCTTTTTTGTAATGTAAAAAGTTTATAAATTATGAAAATGTTTCCATATTTGAATAAAATAACAATGCTATTTCATAGTTACAACACTAATCATAATAACTGTAATTAAACAAAATTCAAATCCCTTAATTAAAAGAAGAAAAACAACAAATTCAGAACAGGGGTCAAAATTACCAAAATTCCTCTAGTGTCCATATTTCTGAAAACTAATTAATATATATTTTTAATGGCGTCTTGTCCTTTAGAGTTTCCGTGGGCTAGTCTCAAAATAAATATGTAAGCCCACTCATTATAAATATAATTTTATAATAGGCGAATTCCATGATATCTGATAATATTTGCAACAAAGTTAAGTCCTACATTCAATTTTTAAGCCTTAAAACAATTATAAAATCTTACTTTATTTTCCGAGAGGAAGAAAAGATGTCGGACGTCCTCGGAAGAGATGACCATTAGATGTATTAGTGAAGACGGGACAGGTAATCAATACCTAAACCAGGAAGTAAAGAAGAAGAAGAAAAAAGAAGAAGGTGATAATCACTGGTCAACAATAAAAAATCATCAGAAATAAAAATAGGCGAAATTTACTAAAATCGATAGCATGATTTCAAATATGTAATTAGTTTTTTCTAGCTTCTATAGTGTACGGCATAAATAGTGTTTTATATTAATAAAGGTGATTCTGTATTCATTTGGCAGTAAATTGTCACATGGTTTTCCGATAAATAAAGGTCTTCGTCAAGGTTGTTGTCTATCACCGACTCTGTTCAAAATATATGAAATATTAAAGAATTGGAGGAGAAAATGTTCAAGCATGGGAATTCATATTTCAAACAACAAAACTTTATACAACTTACATTTTGCAGATGATCAATTGTTAATTGCACAAGATTATGAAGATTTAGAATATATGGCTAGAAAATTAATAGAAGAACACGAAAAATGGGAATTAATTTTGAACATGAAAAAAAAAATATTTATCAACTGGTGAACCAGAACAAAATTTAATTTTGGAGACTTGAGAAACTATAAAATCTTGTAGTGAGATCACATATTCAGGAATAAAAATAAATAAAAATGGGAGTTTTGAAGAGGAAATAAGAAATAGAAATAATAAAGGAACGTTTGCAATTGCTTGCCTCAGTGGAATATTGTGGGATAAAAATATAAGTAATAAAAATAAAATTAATATATATCATACAATTGTTAAAAGCATAATTACTTATGGAGCAGAACTTTGGCCATTAACAACAAAAACAAATAAGTATCTTTTGGCAACGGAAATTGATTTTATACGAAAGGTAGCAAGAATTTCAAGAAGAGAAAAAATTAGGAACTCAGTTATAAGAGAGAAAATGAAGATTGAAGACACTACCTTAGATTATATTAAAACTAGCAATTAAGACGGTACGGACATGTTCAGGGAATAGAAGAGGATCGGCTACCAAAATCTGTTTTGGAATGGAAAGCTGAGGGAAGACGAGGCAGAGGAAGACCTAAAACCTCTTGGAGTCAGGGAATATGTTTATACATGAAGGAGAAACATCTACAACCAGGAGATTGGATGGACCGACAAAATTGGTTATTAGGAATCGGACGATGTCAAAGACATTAATCAACCGATGATTTATCTATCTATGCTGTATTCATTTTATTTCCTAATCAATCCAAATGTTAGGCAGTTTATCGAGATTTACTGACTAGTTCTAATATAAAAAGTAAATTTAGATTATTATATCAAAACCTAGCTAGGTTACATGATTAAATTCTTGCATGTAACATATTTACACATGTGGATATCGTGAATGTGTGAATTTATTCCGGTTTATCTCAAGTAACATTCGCTAACGTCTTAAGCTCTCCCATAAAAATTAACGTTCATTGAAACCGGTTTATACAAATAATGAACAAATTAAGATGCTAGTGATATGGCCAACTTTGGTATTACTACAATACCACGGAAACAAAAATCAACACTTCGTGAATTAACTTTCTTTTTCTTCTCTATCTATCCTCCTCTTCCCCCCCCCCGCCCTCTCTCTCTCTTTCTCTACTTTCTCAGATATGGTAAAATAATATTTGGCATTTTTATTATTTCACTTTTATTTTCTTCTTATTCTTTGTCTTAACTTCTCTGCTTTTTCATTTCTTTAAGGGACGCCATCGGTTGTAAAGAATTAACTCATAATCAAGAAAATGTATACTTACTTACTTACTTACTCACTGGCACTATCGCGCGGACATAAGCTCTCCATACATCCCTATCCTGAGCTAATGCTTTCCAATCATTCCCTGTATAATCTACTTCCCTCATATCATACTTAATGTTGTTCTCCCACCTCATTCTTGGTCTACCAACTGGGCGTTTTCCTTCTGGCTTTCCTACAAGAAGTTTCCATGCACGTCTTTCATTCCCCATACGCGCAACATGTCCTGCCCATCGCAGTCTACGAGACTTAACTGTTCTTATTATATCTGGCTTCCTATAAAGACCATGTAGGCCTAGTTCATTGTTATGTAGTATTCTCCATTCACCTGTCTTTTCATCTCTCTTTGGTCCAAAAATTTTCCTAAGAACTTTATTCTCAAATACTCGTAATCTCCTTTCCTCCCATAAAGTAAGAGTCCATGTTTCGCACCCATATAATATAACTGGTAGAATAATAGTTTTATATATTTTCAGCTTAACGTTTTTTGAAAGGAGTTGGGACATCAAAAGTCTCTGCAAAGCATAATAGCATGCATTTCCAGAATTGAGCCTATGTTTAATTTCTTTGTGCATCTCATTCCTATTTGTGATTATTGTTCCTAGGTATTTGAATTCAGCCACTTCCTCAAAATTACCCTCATTTGTCATTAGCTGTCCATTTCCATTATATACTGAATTTCTATGTGTGACCATATATTTAGTTTTACTGATATTTACTTCCAGTCCTAATTTCTTAGTGTTACTCAATAGTGTGTGCGTGTTGGCCTTCAGTATCTCCTCGCTATCGGCCAGTAGTACTATATCATCAGCATAAACTAACAGCTTATTAATACCATTCAGATGTAAGCCTTCCTCATTCTCTAAACATTTAATGGCATGCTCTAGTACAAAATTAAATAGTAGAGGAGATAGTGCATCTCCTTGCTTCAACCCATTCTGGATTTCAAAAGTGTCTGAAAACTGTTTGCCTACACGCACCCTACTCTTTGAGCCATTTAGACACATTCGTATAAGTCTAACTAACTTTTTAGGAATTCCGAACTCCAGCAGGATACTATATAACTTCTCCATCTTAATTGAATCATATGTTTTTTTGAAGTCTACATATAGTTGATGTACTGCACCATTATATTCCCATTTCTTTTCTAAAATCTGTCTTATACTAAAAATCTGATCTGTTGTAGACCTGTTTCTTCTAAATGCACATTGATGATCTCCTAGAATGTCATCAACATAGGGAGTAAGTCTGCTTACTAATATATTTGTTATAATTTTGTAAGAAGTTGAAAGTAGTGAGATGCCCCTATAGTTGTTGCAATCAGTTTTATCTCCTTTCTTATAAATTGGTACGATAGTTGATTCCTTCCATTCATCTGGAAGAGCTTCTTTTTCCCAAATCCTACTAAGGAACCAGCGTATCTTGTCCATCAATTTTTCTCCCCCTGATTTTATCAGTTCTGCTGGGATCTCATCTGAATCTGATGCTTTATACATCTTCAATTTTTCAATTGCCATTTCAACCTCTAATGCACTTGGCTCTGCGACTAGCATTTCTGCTGTCTGTAACTTATCCTCCTCAATGTGCTGTTCTGTATGTACTTTTAATAGCTGATTAAAGTAACTTTTCCATCTATTTAATATACTCCTAGAATCTGCAATCATATCCCCATTTTCATTCCGAATTATGTTTGTTCTAGCCTGAAACCCTTTCTTCTCTATACTAATTCCCTGATATAATTCTCTAATGTTCCTATTTTTTGCATTCATTTCAAGATCTTCTCTCTCAAATATTCCCTCTTTTTACTCTTTAGTAACTTGGTTGTTTCCCGTCTAACACTACCCAATTGCTCTAAATTTACCTCATTTGGCTCAAATGTATAACTGATTCTAATTACTAGGCATTCTTATAATTCTTCATCTTCTCCATCGCAGGGCGAGGCAGTTGAGTAGCATGCTTGTAAGGTGGAACACGCGTTGTGTATTCTCGTATTATTGAACTTAGTTCATAGTTATTATGCCTCGATCTGTGTTTACAGAATAGCATAGAGTATTTATGTGAGATCAGAGTCTTACAGATATGTCGTTAGACGATTTCCAACACAATTTCCAGATGTAAGTCCTCCAAATAGAGACACTGTTCGACGACTTGTAAACAAATTTACAGAAACGGGTTCTGTGCTCGATAAGAAAGCAAAGGTAACAAAATGTGTGCTTACTGAGGAAAACTTAGATGAAATATGAGAAAGATTAGATCATACGCCAAAAAAATAATCCCTGAGACGACTTTGCTCAATAAACTGGGTACATCCCGCCCGGCACGGCTTTTCGGGAGAGAGATTTTAAACTTTGGTCAAATACAAACTTTTTTGACAACACAAGGATATAGAGGACCGTCCCGAATGAGTGATTAGCTCAATCCAGAGAATCTTTCGTGACAACACATCATTTAGGTTAATGTACATAATTCACTCATGTCCATACAAAACATGCCGAATATAATTACTATTATGTTGGCCAGATGAAGTTCGGGGACCGTTTGGGCCTTAAAATTTCCTGATATATATCTTATAGCTAAGGAAAATTCCTCCCCCCCCAAAAAAAAACAGAAAACCTATCCTCCCGATCGTAATCGAATCCGGGCGCATTGCGTATGTCACAACTACACCCCGAGAGCGGCGGACAACCAAAGATGAGTATGTTTCGCTTTATATATATAACACGAAGGCCATGATTATAAGAAAGATGCCAAGGAAGGCAGACATGAGGATTAAAGTTGGAACCATTGAGCAAGTCAAACTTCAAATACTTGGGTTTTACTATCAGTAGTAACATGTACTGCGATCAAGAAGTAAAGCAGAGGATAACAATGGCAAAACAAGCTTTCAACAAGAAGAGAAGCATTTTCTGCGGACCTTTGGCAAAATAATTACGGAAGAGGTTAGTGAAGTGCTTTGTGTGGAGTGTAGCATTATATGGTGCAGAGACTTGGACATTATGACGGAATGAGGAAAAGCGACTGGAAACTTTTGAGATGTGGATATTGAGAAGGATTGAGCGTATAAAACGGAAAGACAAAATAAAAAATAAAGATGTGCTAGACAAAGTGGGCGAACGAACTCATAAACAAAGGAAAAGAAATTGGGTTAGCCACTGGCTAATAAGAAACTGCCTGCTGACGGATGCTCTAGAAGGAATGATCAACGGAAGGAAGGTTAGAGGCAGAAAAAGACAACAGATGATAGACAATATTAAAACAAATGGTTTGTATGCGTATACAGAAAGGAATGTTGAGATAAACAACGAGTGGAGAATGCTGAGTTTGCAATGAAAGACCTGCGCTTGCATATATATATAATAATGTTTATTTGTTTGTTTGTTTGTATGTTTGTTCGTAATTTATGCGCGGCTGTACCGTTGATCCGATTGTGATGGGGTTTTTTTCAGAAATGTTCAGTCGATTCCCGGGATGAACATAGGCTATTTGAGAGTTGAGATACTCAACTCCTACACCCTTAAAAAACACCCTTTGTAGTGAATAACGTGAAAAAGTCCCTTTTTTTACCCTTAAATGGCTTACGCTGTCTGAACCATAACAAATACACAAAATTAATGTACACATAATTGAATATCTCAAAAATCTCTAAAAAAAAAAGTCCGCGACAACATATGTTTATCTTTTACAGATAACACACAATAACTATTTTTGTCTTTCGTTGACGCAAAGGAGATCGGGATAAGTAGATTCCCGGGCAAACATGTGCTGCCATACCATTCATCCGATTGTCATGAGGCTTCTTGCAAAATGTTCAGGATTTTCCCGGGAAGGTTATAGGTTATAAGAGAGTTTTAATGCTCAAGCCCTTTAGTCTTAAAAATAACTTTTTGTAGTGAAAAAATGTAAAAAAAGTAGTTTTTTGTAAGCTTTTTTACCCTTAAATGGCTTACGCTGTCTGAACCATAACAAATACACAAAATTATCGTACACAGAATTGAATATCTTAAAATACTCTACAGAAAAGTCCGCGACAGCATATGTTTATATTACACGCTTTATATTAGCTTGACCTGTATCTATCTATCTATCTATCTATCTGTCTAACGGAATCTTTCAACGCGATTTTCACCCACTTAAAATCATTGGATCGACTTGAAACTTTGTATACTTGTAGAGGACCCGTGACAATACAATAATTAACTCAGAATAACCATTTTTGTCTCTCATTGATACCAAGAAGATCGGGATAAGTAGATTCCCGGTCAAGCATAGCAGCGCACGGCGGTAATTCTTTTATGGGTAACTCAAAATAACGAATTTTGTCTTTCAGCTCATTTATGCCAAGTACATCGGGATGCGTAGATTCCCGGGCAACGCCGGCTAATCAGCAAGGGGTATCTAAAAATAATAATAATATAAATTTAAGTTTATTTTTCCTTTTACTTATTCAATTAAATGCAAAAACATATTATTGTTTATTTAGGTGTAGCATCTCACGCCGGTTATTAGCTAGTATATTTATCCATCCATAGTAATTCTGCCCGAGGGCAGGTCTTTCACTGCAATCATAGCATTTTCATGCTATGCTTGCAGATTTACTAGGGAATTGTAGGTGTGGTAGCTGCCTGTTGCTTTCCACACCGGTGAAGGATGATGATGATGATGATAATGGTAAGGATGATGATGATGATGGCCATATGATTTCGGGGACCGTTTGGGCCTTAAAGTTTTCCTGACATTTGTCTTACAGGTGATGAAAAACCCCGATAAAAACCTCATCCAGAAAAAATGCCCCGACCAGGGATCGAACCCGGGCCCGCTGCGTGACAAGGCAGCACGCTACCTCGAGACCACAGCGGTGGACCTATATATGTGTATATATATACATTTTTTAGAAACTAGTTGACATCGAGCTAAGAAAAAATAGTGTATGTATACACATACACGTTTCTCAGAAACTATTTGAGGTAGAGCTAGGGTATTTTTAAGACATTTACTCACTATCTCTGTATGATAAATATTTTGTTTTAGACTCAGTATAGATAAAAGTCTTAGTTTATATGAAAAAGTAAATAATCTTCTTTGAAGTTAAATTTCAATTATTATACAACAACAAAACTATTAGGACAAATTATATATATATATATATATATATATATATATATATATATATATATATATATATTGCACATTTTCGAGGATATAAGTATGAATTTGAAAGTTTTCATGGGTTTTCCGCGTCTTAGATTCAAGTTCGGCCTCTGGCCACTGTTTCCGACTATTCGGCATGATTCCAGATGTCATTATCAAGGAATGATAAGTTCGAGTCACAGGTTTTGGTCTTATATAATAAAATGCATAGAGTTTTCGCAGTGGTCCGTTTTCGAAGACGTACAACCACAGATAGGTATACGGCTTCGGAAACGGACCACACTGAAAACTGAAGGTATTTAACAACATAAGAACTAAACCGTTAGTACTTTTAGTTAAAATTTCACCTCTTACTTATAGTTCAAGATATAGAATATGTACCTCAATAGACTATAGATATGCGATGATCAAACTTCAATTATATAAATATTAATTTTGTTTGGATGATATTTAAGACATTTAAAAAATAATATGTATTTTGAAGATAGTCGTATTCTCAACACACTTTATTTATATACTTAATGTGAGGTAATTATAATAAGAGATGTAATGTTTTGATTACAAGTTACTTTTTACCCCTCTTCATAATCAACTCTTACATAAAATCTCACCATATTGTTACTTATACAAAAATCTCTTTTGTCCTATTGAGTTTTTTCTTATCTGTTCTTCAAATTTAAGTATACTCTCCATAGCACGACTTCTCTAGAAAGCCCTTGGCTTACCAACTGGCTGCTGCCCTCACACCTACATCATATTAATCACAGAGGTGGACGATCATCTAGCAGGTACTTACTGTAGGTACCCAAATTCCTCATGATCTTGGGCGAAATTCCATGGGAAAATGTTTTGTCTGTATGGGGATTCGAACCTGCTTAAGTCTCGTAGCCTTTTTTACAAGGCTAACCACTCTGCTACGGAACCAAATTTAAGTGTGGATAAAATAAAGAAGTAAAGTGATCATACTATAGGCCTTGGGAGGCCCTTGGGTAATAGGACGTTGAAACTCCCACTTTTCTAGACAAGGATAGGTGGGTAGTATTTTATTAGCATTGCAATTCACGTGTAGGCATGTAAGGGACTAGAAAGCTCCCACTTTTCTAGACAAGGATAGGTGGGTAGTATTTTATTAGCATTGCAATTCACGTGTGGGCGTGTAAGGGACGAGAAAGCTCCCACGTTTCTAGACAAGGATAGGTGGGTAGTATTTTATTAGCATTGCAATTCACGTGTGGGCGTGTAAGGGACGAGAAAGCTCCCACATTTCTAGACAAGGATAGGTGGATAGTATTTTATTAGCATTGCAATTCACGCGTGGGCATGTAAAGGGACTAGAAAGCTCCCACTTTTCTAGACAAGGATAGGTGGGTAGTATTTTATTAGCATTGCAATTCACGTGTGGGCGTGTAAGGGACGAGAAAGCTCCCACATTTCTAGACAAGGATAGGTGGGTAGTATTTTATTAGCATTGCAATTCACGTGTGGGCGTGTAAGGGACGAGAAAGCTCCCACATTTCTAGACAAGGATAGGTGGGTAGTATTTTATTAGCATTGCAATTCACGTGTGGGCGTGTAAGGGACGAGAAAGCTCCCACATTTCTAGACAAGGATAGGTGGATAGTATTTTATTAGCATTGCAATTCACGCGTGGGCATGTAAAGGGACTAGAAAGCTCCCACTTTTCTAGACAAGGATAGGTGGGTAGTATTTTATTAGCATTGCAATTCACGTGTAGGCATGTAAGGGACGAGAAAGCTCCCACATTTCTAGACAAGGATAGGTGGGTAGTATTTTATTAGCATTGCAATTCACGTGTCGGCATGTAAGGGATGAGAAAGCTCCCACATTTCTAGAAAGCTCCCACTTTTCTAGACAAGGATAGGTGGGTAGTATTTTATTAGCATTGCAATTCACATGTGGGCATGTAAGGGACGAGAAAGCTCCCACAATTCTAGACAAGGATAGGTGGGTAGTATTTTATTAGCATTGCAATTCACGTGTAGGCATGTAAGTGACGAGAAAGCTCCCAAATTTCTAGACAAGGATAGGTGGGTTGTATTTTATTAGCATTGCAATTCACGTGTAGGCATGTAAGGGATGAGAAAGCTCCCACTTTTCTAGACAAGGATAGGTGGGTAGTATTTTATTAGCATTGTAATTCACGTGTAGGCATGTAAGGGATGAGAAAGCTCCCACTTTTCTAGACAAGGATAGGTGGGTTGTATTTTATTAGCATTGCAATTCACGTGTAGGCATGTAAGGGAAGAGAAAGCTTCCAAATTTCTAGACAAGGATAGGTGGGTTGTATTTTATTAGCATTGCAATTCACGTGTAGGCATGTAAGGGATGAGAAAGCTCCCACTTTTCTAGACAAGGATAGGTGGGTAGTATTTTATTAGCATTGTAATTCACGTGTAGGCATGTAAGGGATGAGAAAGCGCGCACTTTTCTAGACAAGGATAGGTGGGTAGTATTTTATTAGCATTGCAATTCACGTGTGGGCGTGTAAGGGACGAGAAAGCTCCCACAATTCTAGACAAGGATAGGTGGGTAGTATTTTATTAGCATTGCAATTCACGTGTAGGCATGTAAGGGAAGAGAAAGCTCCCAAATTTCTAGACAAGGATTGGTGGGTTGTATTTTATTAGCATTGCAATTCACGTGTAGGCATGTAAGGGATGAGAAAGCTCCCACTTTTCTAAACAAGGATAGGTGGGTAGTATTTTATTAGCATTGTAATTCACGTGTAGGCATGTAAGGGATGAGAAAGCGCCCACTTTTCTAGACAAGGATAGGTGGGTTGTATTTTATTAGCATTGCAATTCACGTGTAGGCATGTAAGGGACGAGAAAGTTTGCTCAGAGGGTCTTATTTCAATCTTGATATTTCTTTTATGTGCCGTAAATCTATTATTTTGGGCCCGACCTTTACTTCCATTCAGAAAGGAGTATTACTAAATATTTTTACGACATCTACCGGCTTTAAACCCGCGAATCTCGGTGCTATGGTCGGATATGATAACCACTAATCTACCGCGAATGATATTTAATTCACATTTTCTCTCTTCCCCAATTTTCTTGGGGTAGTCTACTATTTTTGTTGTGTATTTTGTCTATTAAAATATTATTCTTTCTACACGATGTCGAAACATTCTAAAGTCACACTATTGTCTGATGACCTGATTAAATATCGAAGTTTTTTTCCCGTTATTTTCTTCGATATTCATGTTATGTAACTATATTTAAATATGTAAATATGTCTGCATTATTTATATAAATTTATTTGCGGATAGAGCAGAAGTAGAATAATATTTTCCAGGGAAATAAAATTTATGTGCATATTAACCGCTCTGTTATTAACTTTAGTTCAATACTGATATTACTTACCGTCACGAAAACGTTTCTCAAATGTTCAATGATATCGATATGCATATACATGTTTCATGTCTGTTAATAAGTGGATGGATAAGTTGACAATTTATGAATAGGATAAATATTAAGAACGGTTAAAATGACTTACTGCCGCTCGCTCTCGTTAGCGAGAGCGGTTGAAAGAGAGTGCGGTCACGAGAGTCTTCGTGTGTACACCGGTAACAAGAGCTTGAAAATGAGAATTCCCGGGATTCTCTCAGTGAGTATGTGATGCAGTGTTCGTGGCACATAAGAAATGTTTACTGCATCTACGGAGCCGTACGTTTTTCAATAGCCAAACAAATTCCTTATTATTATTATTATTATTATTATTATTATTATTATTATTATTATTATTATTATTACTACTACTATTATTATTACTATTACTATTATTATATATTATTATTATTACTGTTATTATTATTGTTATTACTGTTATTATTATTACTACTATTAATGAAATATAAATCTATAAAACATTTAAGGGTTATGCCATATGAAATCGGCATTGTATATATTTCGATGACATAAATAAAGTTTGAAATTTAGCAAAGAAGCCCAATTATGACATGAAAAGAAAAATAAAAGCGTACATTAATCGCAGAGTTAGAAGATCGTGCTGCTAGTCTAGAGGTGACATGTGATCAGTATGTCGGGTCCCCCAGTCGTTATAGTTGTTTTTTTTCAACTTGGAGCTGCTACTTATTGTAGCTACCCAAATTCCTCACGATACTAAGTGGGCACCTGTCCCATACCGGTATTGGTCGAAAATCCATGGGAAAATTTCTTCTCTCATGAATACTCGAACCAGCGCAAGTCCCGTAGCTCTACGCGAAAAACATCTTGCCTTCACCACTCGGCTAGGACGGATATATAATGATATATTCCGAACTTTCAATTTCAAAAGTTTACCACGTTATGGTGTACTGAACATATAAACTTAATTTAGATCTCAGTTTTATATACTGTAATTAAAGTATAATGGATCATTCAATTTATCGTATTTTTAATAATAATCCTTTTTTAAATGAATTTCTTTAAGTGTAGGCCTAATTACTCCCTGAACTAGAAAATACGGCCATATTCTATATAAATTTATGACATCATTTGAGAAGTATATAGCTGATTTTGCATATTTGTAAACGGTGTAAATTCAAGTAATGTGCAATTGACATATTATATAAATAAATAGTAACAAATTATTATGTACTGGCCAACTGATATTTTTATATATTGGTGGATAAAAGAACATCAAGATTTTATTAAATAGAAAAATCTGGAATATAGAAATTTCTCAGAGTAAATAATTCAATCAAGAATAAAACTTTAAAAATACAATGAAAGTATACGGATGCATAATAAATTTTATAAACTTACTAACTATATCAAAGGAACATTTATAAATGTACCCTCCTTATAGTTACAGTCTTTAATATTCAATCTATAAAATTGAGAATTAAATATACAGTAAAAACTCCTTATTCTCGGGTTAAAAAATTGCCTAACCCTGACAGAAATAGGCTAATATAAATTGTTCAACACTTCTCATTAATTGATTTTATTTTGATAATTTTGATTCTATTTCAGAACCTTGGAACGTGACCCCTATAGGCTATACCCATTAGGATTAGGCCTATAACTTTTTGGACTTTTGTGAAATAAAATATTTCCTGTGCAATGGATGAACGTTTGCTTAAAACCATTGAAAAAGGCTTTCATTTCACTGAACGTCAAGAAAAGGCCACCCCCAAATCAATATTAAATATTGATATATAAATATTTAATTTTAGGAAGTGATATTTTGAAGTTATTTAAATTAAATTATTTTCAGTATGATCATCTTACCTCAATATTAATGTTGATTTGTTCTTGGACAAGTTTCAAAACAATTCTGTTTTATTGTCAGCTTTTCCAAGAACAAATCAACATTAATATTGAGGTAAGATGATCAGACTGAAAATAATTTAATTTACATATAAATATATTTGGGGGTGACCTTTCTTGAAGCTCAGTGAAATGAAGGCCTTTTTCAATGGTTTTAAGTAAAAGTTCATCCATACATTGCACAGGAAATATTTTATTTCACGGAAGTCGAAAAAGTTATAACCCTAATATCCATGCAAATTACCATTCCACATTCGCGGAATATATATTCCGCGAATAAGGAGCTTTTATTGTATTCACCTTATAATTGAAGGGATTAGGGCAATAACATGGTAAGCCACATATTGTTCTTGCTGAGATATAAGGATTTTAATGTTTCAAAAAAATATAAATATTAATTGTTCAGTATTGTTGTTAATACATTGTGCGTCTAAATGTTTTAACTCATCACTGGCGCACTTAAAAAAATTATATTACGATGCGAGGTTGGGAAGTGGTTTTACAGAATCGAGGAAAAATTATCAAAAACCTAGCGATAGCGAGGTTTTTAATTTCCTAGATTCTGTAAATCACTTCACAAACGTGCGTTGTACATTATGTTTTACGCAATGGTATTTTCAAAAAAATAATAGTAAAATAATAACATATTTGTTGGAAATATTTGCGTTCATTATGAACAATTGATTAACGCTAACAGTGTGGGCAATGTTTATTAGTTGAAACAAGAGGAGGCCTTGAAAACAATTATTGATAACATGGCCGCAAGTACATATTTATTGTTTTATATTGTTTCAAATAAAGTTCAGTTAATTTAAAATGCAGTGATTTGTTTCGTATAATGTATATTAACACTACCTTTTCGATATTTTCTGCATATATATTGTACGTAGTATACATACAGGGCAGTGGTTTTACTTCCCGCACGTGGGTGTAAATGAAATATTACAGTATAGTTATTTAGGTTGGCAATCCCGAAATGTAGGAAGTTGAACTTTCAATAATGGTCGCCATTGCTGGTAAGTACGACAAAACACACTATCGCGCAAAAAATTATTTTATTGATATGTCGGTACATGTATTTACTATCATTGTAATAAATGACATCTCTTAAAGAATGTGGCTTTTCATGTTATTGCCCTAAGCCCTTCAATTTATAATTTTTTCAACAATTTTGCATGGAGATAAATGATAGCAAATTCTAAACATACGTTCAGTGCTATCAGAGTACATTTTGTTTACAGTATTAAATACATATTAAATTAATATTTCACATGTAATATACAGACTTATACATAAGAATAATTATTCAAAGCATAAGACTTGTAGAAAGTAAGTTCCATTCTGTACTATATTTAATACATTCTCTTTAGCTTCCGTAGTCATTGTATACAATATTTTGCTTAAGAAGACTGTTCATTGCTCACGGGAAATCTGATCCAACGGGACTCCCGGTCGTTCTCACTTGTATTATATAACCGCGCATGCGTTTGGCATTCCCTTCCCACTCCCCTGAATACACCAAGTGCCTCCGTAGAAGCAGCGAGACTGGAGCGGGAGTTAAGTATACTTGATCGGCTATATTAATTGCCATTTGTCATAAAAACCCATGTAAAAGGGTTTAATACTAAATCTTAATCCCATAAGAATCACCTATGTGAACTGAGGTGTCTTTTAATACAATGCAGAGTGCGACTTTTGAGATGCCTACTGCTCTGCCGCTCACGTTCATACGTAAATATCTACGTAGTTAGTATGGTAGGCCTATACAGTGTATATTATAGTTTATATAGTATAGAGTATATTGGATTATAGATTTATTTTTTCTTGTGTATTAAAAAACACGAATTTAAATAAGTAGACAACTTTCAGTACATGAGATGAAATTTCAAGACCAAGTATAGTTCGGCCTTTATTGGTTGGCAACTACTCAAATTTGTTTTTAGGGTCATATCAAGTATTTAGCTATCCACACAATGCGTAGAAAATCTACATTTTATAGTTTTTTGCTTATAAACGACTGCACTTCATAGTATAATGCTTTACCCGAATTCTGTCTCACTTCCGAAGAACTGATACATTCAAAGTCATGTCACGCATTGTAATTAAGTTCGGGATCGGCATTGGAAAAGTTTTTATTTATTAGACCTTAATATAATGCTCCTTTGGGCCGACGAAAATGTTTTTTCAATGATTAATTTATATCTAGTTTTAAGAACTAATTCCGTGGCGTATTAAAATCGCAGGCTCATGGTCGCGAAAACATACACCCCTATCTTAGGCTAATATTTTCTTTCTGTTTCCTGAATAAAACACTTCTCTCAAACATTGGTTAATGTTTTTTTTCCAACTTCATAGAGTTAATTTTATCATTTCTATAATTAACTGCAATTTTTAATATTGTCATGTTCCACGTAAGACATATTGTTAGTTTTCAGTGTTCTCTCTCTCTCTGGAACAATTAGGCCTAATATGATACAATGACTACACGTATCTTGTAGATATCAGTGAATTAGTATCAGCTTGTTTCCATCAGATATATTCAATCTTGTGTTATTGAATTTAGTTTCCTATTCTCTATAGGCTTATTACATATGTTTATTTTTTGTTCAGTAACAAATCGTATATTTTTCTCTAGCTTCATGCAATGAAATCAGTACTAAAGCTTGTAGGTGGTATCTATTTTTGAAACTACGTGTGCATTCCACAAGAACTAGAGCAACGTATCTCAACTAAATAACGTACAGTATCTGCTATTTTAAGTATTTTATTGAAATTACTACTGAAACTGTTAAAATATTACAGTACTAGGTATTTAAATTCTTCACTATATCTAGCAGTATTAAATAAAGAAAACTTAAGGGGACCCGGAAGGCCAGATGTGATGAAAAATGCATTTTCATTTTTTATCAATTAAAATACTAGAAAGATTTCTCTTTAATATGGTATTAATTATCTTGCCTGTATCTTGTTTCTAAGTGTGTTCATTATTTGTTTTAAATATTCCCCGTCCCTTTAAAATGTGGGCGTGAGCCGTCAACTCTCTCCCATAGTTAGCATTCACTTTTTTCAATATAAAGAACATTTTCTTCTTAACTATTAAAGCTAGAGACTTGAAATTTTCAGGGCTTCAATATAGTGCTCATATACAATTTGTACCGTATTGATGTTGTGATAACTTAGTAATTAACGAATTTAGGTTGTAAAATACAATGTAAACAACTGAAAGAAAATATTTGTAAAGAAAAAAAAAATGTTTTATATAAATGCATATCTATATAAATCCTTATGACAGAAGACTCTAAATATATGAACCTTTCGACTGTAAAAATTTCAACTTGATAGGATCAATAGTTCAGGAGAAAATGTTCCTTACATTTAACATTATAAGTATAGGACGTTCCGGGTCCCCTTAATATTCCATGTTTTCGGTTTAAGCATAAAGTTAGTACCGTATAATGTGTCAATTCATTTATACGTAAGTACCATGCTTCATGACCGATTTATGGAACGATGCCTTTTTATTAAATACGGTACTGTTTTATACATAGGTATGGGACTCATATAACCTGAGCGCAAGACCAACAGGTTTTGCCACATGTAAGAAATGATAAATTTGAAGACATGGCTTGTGAGTTTAATTTATAGTCAACGGCGATATTCTTAAAAACCAAGATATTTCAGAGGGTTCTGAATATATTTCCAAAGTTATAATCAGTTGTTACAACAAGAACTAATCGACGGTATTCAGATAATTTGGATTCGCCTAACAGCGAAAAACCTCAAGAAATTGGAGAATGTCAAAGCCAGATATCTGAAGAGGGCCTTGTCACTCTCAAAGTACATAAGAAACAGCTACGCCTATAGAATAGCACATGAATCCTACTTCATTGAGGACATCAAGCTTCGCTTCAATCTACCAGAAACCCAGGCATATAAAGACGCAATCAAAGACAGACAAAACAAAACCAATGCAATACCGATGCAAATAATGGACACAGAAACGATGAAAACTGATGTGTGGAAAGGACCGAACTTCCAACTTCGCCACCTATACACGCGCATGCTTTCCACGTGAAAATATGTCAGAATCCGTCATATAATGCCCTCAAGGAGGACTGCAGATGTACGAGCCATGCTCCAAGTACCACCTAATGAAATGCAAAAGCAGAAGTCAGCCTCTCACCACAATTACAAAGGACTGGTGAAAACTCTAAATGTACACATTGTGTTTAATAAAATTCTATAATAAAAAATTAATATAGTATAAGTCAACATTTCAAGGAGATTGAAACGTTGACTTTATAAATTAATTTTTTTACTGAGATAACAATTAGTTCTTGTTGTAATTATTATTTTTACTAACTACTCTCAGTGAATGAAGTTTAACAAACACATTAAATAGAAATCAGTTGTAAAAAAAACGGATAGCCTATTTTCTAATCCTAATTGTAAAATATACTTCATAGATCTTCATTAGGATGAGTCGTTCATAACACGTCACGTTTCATCACACAGACTATTTGTTGAGTTGATCAAAGTGCGTACACTTCCAAATTGAGACACAACAAGACTGTTAATATGTGTGAAAAGAGGGTACCTCCTCCTATCCGCTTACAGGTTCACTCCCAATGAAACAACACAACTGACAAGTGAGTAGCAGTGATTTACCTTGTCAGCCTATCCGACGTAGAATTGAAGAGGAGGGACTTTTTACACCTAGTGAACACTTATTAATATAACCAATTGATCCGGCGCTTACTTGATGAAAATCCACATTCTTTATAAACTAAATAAAACTATTAATGTTTTATAGGTTTTCATAAATATTTATTT
Source organism: Diploptera punctata (assembly GCA_030220185.1). Classification (NCBI taxonomy): domain Eukaryota; kingdom Metazoa; phylum Arthropoda; class Insecta; order Blattodea; family Blaberidae; genus Diploptera; species Diploptera punctata. The sequence goes on along the minus strand of JASPKZ010008456.1, from coordinate 21,248 downwards.
TGATCAATATTCATGACAGCTATTTCCATACACTGTATCTTCTTCAGATGTTTGCCACAATTACAAATAAATTTTCGTATTTATAAAAAGCTGTCATGGATATTGATTAAAATAATTATTTATGAAAATCAATAAATGTTTAATAGTTTTACTTAGTAAATAAATAAAACTCATTAATATGCCTGAGGTAGATTTACCTGCTATACTTTATACATTTCTAACACTAGTGGTAACACTGATACCAAATTAGCAAAGACTTTTCTTAAGAAGTTTCATAAAACGGGTTACTTGTATAAGAACTAATCTTAAATCTGAAGCAAAAGGAGTATATTTATTATAATAATAACACAGGCCTGCGAAGATTTTGCGGCACGAGATGTTTAATGTAAATAAGTCAAGTCAAATCCCCTGATAACAGAACTGTTACTAGTTTTTGCGTATCACGTAAAGATTTTGCAGAATTCTGTTTTTAACACAAAAAATGAGAGCAGGCGGTCCAACACTTGTATTTTGTACACACGTGCTGTATAAAATATGCAAACACCTAAAATATAATACAATTTTATAATATAATCACTGATTTTATTCATACTAGTTTGTCATTGTGTTTAACTGAGGGTACGTTCATCCTACGGCTCTCTCCTGGATATATTGCACAGTTTCGGCCGAAAAACTGCGGAAGCAATAAGTCGCCAGCACATGGGTCAGATATCACAGTTCAAATAACACCAACAGCAGCATTTCTTCCATCTCCAGCTGAGAAGATGATTTCAATTTGTCCCTACAATCAAAATACAACAATCCGTGACTTATCAATTTAATCAAAATCAAACAATTTGGTAGGCTATTTGGGTTTTGCAAAGGAACAAAGTGAACTTTTAGGTTTGAGATTTTAAGAAGACAATCTTTTACCTCCTGGTACACTTTTGTATTGGTACAGACATCGTAAAGAAACATTCAAAGATTATTTCCAAATGAGAGAAGTAGTGTATTTTTTGTTATATCCCTGGCTTTAATAGTCTCCTAGGAACAGTTTATGAACCGGCAGATTGGTGTATATTTATTGATTCTAGCAAAATAAGTCTAAAGGACTTTCTTGTGCATAATGCGAATAAATTACCTTCAGTTCCAGTAGTTCAGTGAGTGCACATGAAATATCATACACAAACATGTGTACTATTCTATAAAAATATATAATGAACACAAGTGTTACCTGTGCTGTGACATTAACGTGTGCGGTATTTTAACAAAGGCAACATGGAGGATAAAATACAGAAACAACTGGAAATCTCACGTAAGAAGAATGAGCAGAACAAGAATACCACGTCAAATCTTAAATTATCAGCCAACACGTAAGAGATCTTCGGGCAGACACTTCAAACGTTGGATTGAGACCGTAACAGACCACTAGGTCTATCACATGAAAGGAAGAAGAACAACAACAACAACAAGGATACACAAAATTTCCATGTTTTTTGTGCAAATGGGACTCTAGAGCCAGGGAAAGACATTACAAAGTTACTAATTGGCCGAAAAGATAAAAACTGGTGCCAGAGTCAAAAAATGTAATAAATCGCCCATTAGTTGATTCTGAAACAAGTATTGCTACCTCCTTTGCTCATAAAACTAGGATTAATGAAGCAATTAATTAAAGTTATGGATAAAAATATCCCTTGTTACCAATACATTGCTAAAATATTCTGTTACTGTCGGAAGCAAAAGTGAAGGAAGACATTACGATTGCCACAGATTCGCAAACTTATTAGGGATGTTACTTTTAAAAACTGCATGTCTGACGTGGAACTGCGAGCTTGGAAATCATAAAAGTACGTTATCGAGACGTTTCTGGGTAACATTAAGGTTGATCAATAAGAGGAAATAGTAAAAAACGTGCTCCAAAAGTTCAGGGCACTGCGATGTAATATGAGCTTGAAGTTACACTTCCTTCACTCTCATCTTCAACATTTCCCAGAGAATTTAGGATTACTAAGTGAAGAACATGGTGAGAGATTCCATCAAGACATAAAGGAGATGGAAGCAAGGTATCAGGGATGATGAGATGTCTCCAAGATTGCTTATGTACTATCGTTGGTGTTTGGTAACAGAAAATCCTCGGCAGGAGCGCAAACGCCAATCAAGTCACCATTCTTGCTAAGAAGAGGAGAAAATAGAGAGATCTTAAGGTATATTAGTACTTTTTTAATAATTTAAACTTTTTTAACTGCACAATTGATATTGAATCAAGCCTCACCAAAATTAGGTTTAGAGACCAGTTAAACTCTGTGTCACAGAAAAAAAAATCAAATTAGCATGTCTGTGTAATTAATAATAATAATAATAATAATAATAATAATTAATATTATTATTATTAATAATAATAATAATAATAATAATAATAATTAATATTATTATTATTAATAATAATAATAATAATAATAATAATAATTAATATTATTAATAATAATAATAATATTAATAATTAATATTATTAATAATAATAATAATTAACATATTATTAATAATAATAATAATTATATTATTATTAATAATAATAATAATAATTAATATTATTATTATTATTATTTATTTATTTATTTATTTATTTAAACTGGTAGAGTTAAATAAGGGATTCTCTGTCGTCGTATATATATTAATTTGCTTTATATTTGTTTACAATTTCTTTATTTTGTTCTCTGAAGTAATGTACTAGTGGTTATGCTCCTTGCCTCTGGTCCCGAGGGTCGCGGGTTCAAACCAGGCCGGGGCCGATGGATTTTTTTAGGATGGAAAAATCCAGGGAGCAAGTCCTCTGGGAGGGATTTTAAGCCGTGAGTCCCGAGTATGAAGATTTTCAGGCTCGTGTAAAACATCCTTAAGCCTGAATGAAAATGCCTCTAAGCAAAATTTACCTAATTTTCCCGTCCTAGTACTACCTTGGTTTCCTAGATATCAATATGAGGTGGAACGCTGACCACAGACCACTCAAATGACATCTGTACGGAAACAAGTGTAACTAAATTGGTATGGTTCAAATTCTTCCCTGTAAGGGAAGAGCGCCTAAATCTCTGTTAAGGGAAAGATGGGCTTACAAGAAGATATATATATATATATATATATATATATATATGCATAAAAATTGCTCACTTAAACTAACTAACAAGCTCACTGGCACTGTAAATCCCTTAATTTCATGGCCGCGCGGGCATAAACTCTCCATACATTCCTATCCTGAGATAATGTTTTCAATCATCCCCTGTATAATCTATTTACCTCAAATCAAAGTTAATGTTATTCTCCCATCTCGTTCTTGGTCTGCCAACTGAACGTTTTACCATTGGTTTTCTTACAAGAATTTTTCCCGTCTTTCATTCCCCATTCGTACCATTGCAGTCTACGAAACTTAAACTTTTCTTATTATACCTGGCTTCGTATAAAGACATGTAGTTGACTGTTATGTAGTGTTCTACATTCACCTCTCTCTTCATCTCTCTTTAGTACAAATTTTTTTCTAAAAACTTTATTCTCAAATACTCGTAATCTCCTTTCTCCCTTAAAATAAGAGTCAATGTTTCGTATCCATATAATATAAATGGTAGAATAACAGCTTTATATATATTCAGCTTAATGTTTTTTGAAAGGAGTTGGGTTGTCAAGAGTCTCTGTAATACATAATAAGTAATAACACACATTTTCAGAATTGAGCCTTCTTCGTGAATCTAATTCCTATTTGTGATCATTGTTCCTAGGTATTTGATTTCAGCCACTTCTTCAAAATTGCATTCATTTGCCATTAGCTGTCCATTTCCATTATATAATGTATGTACTTTATGTGTGACCATAGCTATATGAGTTTTGTTGATATATACTTCCAGTCACAATTTCTTAGTTTTACTCAATAGTGTGTGCGTGTTGGCCTTTAGTATCTCCTCGCTATCGCCCATCATCAGCATAAACTAACAGCTTATTACTAACCATTGAGTTATAGGTCTTCTTAATCCTCAAAAGTTTTGATGGCATGCTCTAGTACAAAATTAAATAGTAGAGGAGATAGTGCATCTCCTTGCTTTAACCCATTATGAATTTGATATCCGAAAAATGTTTGCCTACACGCACCTACTCTTTGTGCCATTTAGACACATAAGTCTACCTAATTTTTTAGGAATTCCGAACTCCAGCAGGATACTATATAACTTCCCTCTTAATTGAATCGTATGCTTTTTTGAAGTCTACATATAGTTGATGTACAGTACAATTATATTTCCATTTTTTTTTTCAAATCTGTCTTATACTAAAAATCTGATCTGTTGTAGACCGGTTTCATCTAAATCCACATTGATGATCTCCTAGAATGTCATTAATATAATAGTGAGTAAGTCTGTTTAATAATATATTTGTTAGAATTTTCTACGAAGTTGAAAGTAATGAGATGCCCCTCTAGTTATTGAAATCAGTTTTATCTCCTTTCTTATAAATTGGTACGATAATTGATTCTTTCCATTCACCTGGAAGAGCTTCTTTTTCCCAAATCATAATAAGCAACCGGCGTATCTTGTCCATCAATTCTTCTCCCCCTGATTTTATCATCTGAACTTGATCTTTATACATCTTCAATATTTCTATTGCCATTTCAATCTTTAATGCACTTGGTTCTGCAACTAGCATTTCTGCTGTCTGTAAATTATCTCTTCAATATCCTGTTCTGTATGTACATTTAATAGCTGATTAAAGTAAATTTTCCATCTATTTAATATACTCCTGGAAATTGCAATCCCCATTTTCATTCCGAATTATGTTTGTTCTAGCCTCTAACCCTTTCTTTTTTATCCTAATTCCCTGATATTATTCTCTGATGTTCCAGTTTTTTACATTTATTTCAAGATCATTAATCTTCTGTCTCAAATATCCCTGTTTTATTCTTTAGTTACCTGGTGGTTTCCCGTCTAATACTACACAATTGCTCTAAATTTACCTCATTTGGATCGTGTAACCATTTAATTTATGCTGGCTTTCTTTCTTTAGAACGTCGGCACATTCCTGATCAAACCATTTCTCGTTTTGCCTCTTTTTTTAAATAACCAATGCTTTCTGATGCTGACAATTTAATAGCATCTCTTATAGCCTCCGATTCTTTATTTATAACAGTTTCTTCTTCAATTGCCACATTGTCATCTGAAGATTCCAGTATTTCAAATTTATTATCAAATTTTGATTTGATATTCTTGCTGAATTTCATCATTTTTTTCAAGTTTTTCATTTTTTCAGAATCATCTTTAGCATTTGTTCCTCTCATAAGCGATAGCCGTTGTCTGATTTTCACCCTGATCAGATGATGATCCTAATTGCAGTCTGTCCCTCTAACTGATCTAACATCGATGATGCTATTGTGCCAGCGTTTGTCCACCAATACATAATCTACCTGGTTCCGAGTTTCGCCATGTGGAGACGTCCAAGTGTATTTATAAATATCCTTATTCTGAAATGTTGTGCTATTGACAATGAGATTATTTGATGTGGCGAAGGTGACTAATTTAACCCCATTGTCGTTAGTATCTTCGTGAAGACTGAATATGCCCGTTGTTGGTTTGAATATATCATCCCGTCCCACTTTTGCATTAAAATCTCCTTTCCAATTTTCCTATGGTATCGTCAAAGCTATGAAATACGCATTCTAATTTTTCATAGAATTCATCCTTGATCTTCTCATCTTTTCCTTCTGTGGGGCTATGTACATTTACGATTACAAAATCATGTCGTTTACCATCTAGAGTTGTGTATGATATTCTATCACTGAAAAACTTAATATCTCGGATAGCGGACAGGATCCTCCTTCGGACTAAAACATCTGTTCCAAATTCAGGTCTTTTTGCACCCCCATAATATATTGTAAAGCTTCCTGATTCCTGACTATCTTCTTCTAGTCATCTAATTTCCTGTAAAACTACTATATCCAAGGATGAAATTTCCAATTCCCGCGTTAATATCTCTAGCGTCCTGCTATTATATTAACATCCCACTTTCCTGGGAACATGTCCCTGTGTTTGAGTCTTTAGCATGGATTCTCTGAAGTAGTCCTCGCATGTACATAAAACTCTCATTACTTTTGTTTGAAAAACCACCGCTTACAGGAGGGTGATATTTTATAAAATTTACAATTGCCCTCCTATTAGACATAATTTCACGAAACTTCACACTTTTGTATAACCAATGCATTTTCTGCAAGTATAGAAACTCTCATTACTTTTGTTTGATTAGGAAACCACCCCTTACAGGAGGGTGGAGTTTTATATAACACAATTGCTCTTCTGTTAGACATAATTGCATGTAACTTCACACATTTGTTAACCATTGAATTATCTGCGTATAGAAACTCTCAGTACTTTTGTTCGAATAAGCACCCCTTTCAGGATGGTGATATTTTATAAAATTTACAATTGCTCTCCTATTAGACACATTTTCACGAAAATTCAACATTTGTTAACCACTGCATTTTCTGCATGTATAGAAACTCTCATTACGTTTGTTTGATTAAAAAATCACCCCTTACAGGAGGGTTAATTTTTATAAAATTTACAATTGCTTTCCTATTACACATCTTTTCTCGAAACTTCACGTATTTGTTAACCACTGCATTTTCTGCATGTATAGAAACTCTCATTACTTTTGTTTCATTGAAAAATCACCCCTTACGGGAGGGTGAAATTTTATAAAATTTATATTTGCTCTCCTATTGGACATTTCACGAAACTGGAACCTTTACCCATTTGTAAAATATATCTGTGTTACTTAAGTCACCTGGAATACGTTCTAATACCTCATCTTGTACAAGCACTAATAGCTGCACTGTATGATCTAAAAGATCTTTTAGAGGAACCTCAGCTCCGCCCTCTGTTATCAGGATAACACTGTTGTTTTGCTGTGAAATTATATTATATGTTGGTATCTCATGTCTTTGCTGCTGCCTGAATATGAGTATAATCATATTTTTCTAATCCTAAATCAATTCCATAGCTCTCTTCATCTTTTTGAATACTCATGGTGATATATTTGTGGAGAGCTTCACTATTTCTGCAGATCTCATTTTTTCACTCTTCCTTAGACACTTCTACGTAATTTTATCTGGAGATATGTCTGACAATAGTGGAGATACAGTCATTGTCGTTGTTCTCTCCGTACTTTCACTAAATGTTTTCTTGGTCTTCCTGGTTTTTCCTTAATGCTGTCAATTAAGTAGGTTTACATCTGTATGTAACCACTGATAATTTTTCATTGTAAATTTTTCATTTATTTGCCTACTTGTCTTCTACTTCGAAATTAGGATTGATGTAAACGCACTCACCTTACGTTTCAAACATTTTTTGTATCTCAGAACTGCACTTATTTACTTTAAATTTCTCTAAAATATAATAGAAATCTCTTGAGGACACTTGGTAGTGGATCATTTAAAATTCTGTTGTCTTTAAATAGTAAAAATTGTTCATATTTTGTGATTTTCGCACAGTCCTCCGAATCACTAGTATGAGTGCAAGCACGACTACCTGTAAACAAATGACTCTATTTAATAAAGTGATTAATAGTGATATCTAATTTTTTGTATAATAATCTAAATGAGTGTAGAAAACATCCTAACATAGAAAGAAAAGATGGACCAGGATAGACGTTTTTATAACCCTTGTCAAATCTTATTCATTGATTGTAATTTTATGTAATTGCAGTACTTTATAAAATGCTTCATACATTAATAAACAATTAATACAATTAAAAATAATTAGTATATTATGATAGAGCATACTCTCTACTACAGAATCCATGCGAAAACGTCACTCACACGACGAAGTAACACGAATACTGCGAGGAAATAACTAGGGGTAAATTTTATCTTTCAAGGACTCTGCGCACATGGCGTTCTGAGCGATAACTTTCGATGGTTGTAGCGAGGATACCATTGACAGAATAATCAAAATAAGTATACAGTTTAAAACTTTGATTCATATAGTACATGTTTCACTACTACCTTTCTCACATTTCGTTGTAAGTTCAAAAAATAATTTTATCGAGCTAGATCGTGCATGTTTCCGTATGTGCGCCGGCATAGCTGTTGGGACCATTTAAGTACGGAAGCCACTCCCCCACTACAAGATAAAGATACCATGGAGAGATTATTATTATTATTATTATTATTATTATTATTATTATTATTATTATTATTATTTGTCTTCTTCATTCTTATTATTGCCATTATCACTATTGTTTTTCGTTTTCTTATTATATGAGTGACTGAAATGAACATGTACCGTAAATTAATATAGATTAGTTATTGAAATAGATATTACTACCAAATTCATTAATGATAACAAATTCAAAGACAATTGTTGTCTTATGATGCACACTTTAATTTTTTGTTGTACTTTCGTCTCTCTTAATCAGTAGACTGTTATGGAACGAACCTAAGTCCAGAATTCTTTCTAAACTTGGTAGTTTAAATAATAAATACTTTTAATTTTAACGAGTATATTTTAGAAAAAAAAAATATCTTTTTACAAAGATATTTAAATTTAACTTTCTTTTGTCTATATTTTCATTGAAATGAACATAATTATATTTACATACTTTTGTTTTTAAATAAATGAATCGTTTGAAGTTTTCGCAATGAAAGAGACGTTTCTAAAAAAAAGTAATTGATGTTGTAATCTAAGTTTTTATCAATTTTATTAATATTTTCTAAAGAGAAAAATAATAAATACATTTGTAATTTATATTTGTAAAAGCCTATTTAAAATTATCAGAGGAAGGTAAGTAATGCAAAAAGCAATTATTGCAAAAAATATCAGAATACAAACAGAAAATACATAAAAATGTTTTAATAGAAAAATGATTAATTACGTATGTGCATAAATAATTTGTTTGCTGGAAAAAAGAAGCCAACATCTATTTTCCTTCCGCCCCTTACAAGCAAAGAAATAAGTAAACCATCTAGCTATGAACAATGTTGTTTTTTTTCATTACAAATAGTAAACCACGAAAATGTTTTTGTTTGTTTTTATTGTGTTAACATCAATAATTTTAATTAAATTAAAACATATTGTGGGATTTCGAATGAATAATATATTAATTTTATTTTATAAACCGTGCAACTGGAAAATAATGTCATTGTCATGAACACGACAGGTGCTGTGTTAAAATATGTAATTGTAACTGCTAAAAAATTCAAGAATTTTTCGTAATTATTCCTCTTTCTGTTAGGTCTAGTAGCCATATATATTTGAAGTCATTTGAATGTGTTCCTCTTTTTTGTAATAACGCGGGAATCTTTAATGCAGTAGTATTTATATTTAACAGCGCAGTTATTTACGTATAAATTCAAACCTTTGCGAAAATGGACAGTAAAAGTTTGGCCTGAGGTCTCTTATTTCAGACTAGAGTTTTTTTTACGTATAGTAAATCTGTGACACGTGACTTGCGGTTTTTATTTCTTCCTAAAAACCTAGAGATACCGTATAGTTTTGAGCGAACTAATCTTGAAATAAGAGTGGTTTACAAAATATTATGTTAATTAAGCCATATTTTTACATTTAAGTAAACAGTGTACTACACGGTAAATTGATGGTCGCATAGTTAGCTAACCAAGCTACTGAAGGATAGAAAAAATATTTTAAAGAAAAAGCATGGAAAAGAGGGGAAGGAGATTAAAAAAATATATATAAAAAAAAAGAAATAGAAAATATAAATATATTGAATTAACTTATTTTTTAAAGAAAGTTGTAAGTGTATATCTCATTACCTCATTTTCAGAATCACATATCTCTCTATCAATATTATATTAATTATATATATATATATATATATATATATATGATGCGTGTTTTCAATATGTCTGTGGACACTGTATTAACGTACTATTTCGCTTATTAAAGAAAGAATAATCAAATCATATATATATATATATATATATATATATATCATCATCGGGTATCATGGCAGCTGCCGCCGTCTTCCGGAAACCAAACGCCATTCCTCTCTGTCCATCCATTCATCTTCCTCCAATCCTCTGATATTCATAGCTACTTGTACCCCTTCTATCCAAGTTTTCTTCAGTCTTCCTCTCTTCCTCCTTTCCATTGGGATCCATTCCATAACAATTTTAGGCAATCTTTGCTCTGGCATTTTTTTGACATGGCCATACCACTGTAATCTTTTCTTTTCTATAATGTCTATGATGTCCGGCTCCTCTTGTACACCCATAATTTCCCTTATTTCTTTATTTCGTATTGTATCCACTCTAGATTTTCCAGCTGATCTTCTTAAAACGTCCATTTCTGTGCTTAAAATTATTTTCGTTTCCCTGGTAGGAATTTGCTAGTCTTCAGCACCATATGTTAAAACGCTCTGAATTATGGTTTGATATATATGTAATTTTTTTTTTTTTAATTTTTGCTCCACCAAACAGAGTTTAAAGCATTTATTGCTTGTTTTGTTTGAGCGATTCTATTTTTAATTCCCACTATGTTATCGCCTGAATGGTCTAATTTTGTTCCTAAATAAGTGCATTCAATACTAGGTTTTAGTTCTTCTCCATTGTTGAAATTTATATTTTCCATTTCTTCTCCTATACACAGGTATTTAGTTTTCTCAATGTTTATATAAAGTCCCCATTTTTCATATTATTCTTTTAGTTTTTTAGCCATATATTCTATGTCATCGTGGTCTTGTGCTATTAATGCCTGGTCATCTGCAAAATTTAGTGAATATACATGTGTATTGTGGATATATATATATAGTGAATGTGCATTTGTCATGTAGGATATACTTACATGTTGTCCCATTTATCTAGCTCTCCCGAACTTATTTCTCAGCCGCCAAAATAAACATTATTTATAAAAGAATTGTTTTAACTTCATTGGGAGTTCTTAGAATGGATAAATTATATGTTTTTCATAGGCCCGTTTATATAGTAAATACACCCAGTCGTCATTTTTATCTGCGTTACCAGGGTACACCTTGAGGAGGTGAGTTTACCATTGTTTTCCGTTAGATAGCGTTACCAGGGTACACCTTGAGGAGGTGAGTTTACCATTGTTTTCCGTTAGATAGCGTTACCAGGGTACACCTTGAGGAGGTGAGTTTACCATTGTTTTCCGTTAGATAGCGTTACCAGGGTACACCTTGAGGAGGTGAGTTTACCATTGTACAGATGACTGATAAACATTGGAAAGCATCCATCCAAACTGCACTGCCAGATTGGCCCAGAAGAGTAGCCGTTGCAACAGGACACGACTGCCTAGGTAAACACCTTCATTGGAAAGCATCCATCCAAACTGCACTGCCAGATTGGCCCAGAAGAGTAGCCGTTGCAACAGGACACGACTGCCTAGGTAAACACCTTCATTGGAAAGCATCCATCCAAACTGCACTGTCAGATTGGCCCAGAAGAGTAGCCGTTGCAACAGGACACGACTGCCTAGGTAAACACCTTCATTGGAAAGCATCCATCCAAACTGCACTGCCAGATTGGCCCAGAAGAGTAGCCGTTGCAACAGGACACGACTGCCTAGGTAAACACCTTCATTGGAAAGCATCCATCCAAACTGCACTGTCAGATTGGCCCAGAAGAGTAGCCGTTGCAACAGGACACGACTGCCTAGGTAAACACCTTCATTGGAAAGCATCCATCCAAACTGCACTGTCAGATTGGCCCAGAAGAGTAGCCGTTGCAACAGGACACGACTGCCTAGGTAAACACCTTCATTGGAAAGCATCCATCCAAACTGCACTGCCAGATTGGCCCAGAAGAGTAGCCGTTGCAACAGGACACGACTGCCTAGGTAAACACCTTCATTGGAAAGCATCCATCCAAACTGCACTGCCAGATTGGCCCAGAAGAGTAGCCGTTGCAACAGGACACGACTGCCTAGGTAAACACCTTCATTGGAAAGCATCCATCCAAACTGCACTGTCAGATTGGCCCAGAAGAGTAGCCGTTGCAACAGGACACGACTGCCTAGGTAAACACCTTCATTGGAAAGCATCCATCCAAACTGCACTGCCAGATTGGCCCAGAAGAGTAGCCGTTGCAACAGGACACGACTGCCTAGGTAAACACCTTCATTGGAAAGCATCCATCCAAACTGCACTGTCAGATTGGCCCAGAAGAGTAGCCGTTGCAACAGGACACGACTGCCTAGGTAAACACCTTCATTGGAAAGCATCCATCCAAACTGCACTGTCAGATTGGCCCAGAAGAGTAGCCGTTGCAACAGGACACGACTGCCTAGGTAAACACCTTCATTGGAAAGCATCCATCCAAACTGCACTGCCAGATTGGCCCAGAAGAGTAGCCGTTGCAACAGGACACGACTGCCTAGGTAAACACCTTCATTGGAAAGCATCCATCCAAACTGCACTGCCAGATTGGCCCAGAAGAGTAGCCGTTGCAACAGGACACGACTGCCTAGGTAAACACCTTCATTGGAAAGCATCCATCCAAACTGCACTGTCAGATTGGCCCAGAAGAGTAGCCGTTGCAACAGGACACGACTGCCTAGGTAAACACCTTCATTGGAAAGCATCCATCCAAACTGCACTGTCAGATTGGCCCAGAAGAGTAGCCGTTGCAACAGGACACGACTGCCTAGGTAAACACCTTCATTGGAAAGCATCCATCCAAACTGCACTGCCAGATTGGCCCAGAAGAGTAGCCGTTGCAACAGGACACGACTGCCTAGGTAAACACCTTCATTGGAAAGCATCCATCCAAACTGCACTGCCAGATTGGCCCAGAAGAGTAGCCGTTGCAACAGGACACGACTGCCTAGGTAAACACCTTCATTGGAAAGCATCCATCCAAACTGCACTGTCAGATTGGCCCAGAAGAGTAGCCGTTGCAACAGGACACGACTGCCTAGGTAAACACCTTCATTGGAAAGCATCCATCCAAACTGCACTGTCAGATTGGCCCAGAAGAGTAGCCGTTGCAACAGGACACGACTGCCTAGGTAAACACCTTCATTGGAAAGCATCCATCCAAACTGCACTGCCAGATTGGCCCAGAAGAGTAGCCGTTGCAACAGGACACGACTGCCTAGGTAAACACCTTCATTGGAAAGCATCCATCCAAACTGCACTGCCAGATTGGCCCAGAAGAGTAGCCGTTGCAACAGGACACGACTGCCTAGGTAAACACCTTCATTGGAAAGCATCCATCCAAACTGCACTGTCAGATTGGCCCAGAAGAGTAGCCGTTGCAACAGGACACGACTGCCTAGGTAAACACCTTCATTGGAAAGCATCCATCCAAACTGCACTGCCAGATTGGCCCAGAAGAGTAGCCGTTGCAACAGGACACGACTGCCTAGGTAAACACCTTCATTGGAAAGCATCCATCCAAACTGCACTGCCAGATTGGCCCAGAAGAGTAGCCGTTGCAACAGGACACGACTGCCTGGGTAAACACCTTCATTGGAAAGCATCCATCCAAACTGCACTGTCAGATTGGCCCAGAAGAGTAGCCGTTGCAACAGGACACGACTGCCTAGGTAAACACCTTCATTGGAAAGCATCCATCCAAACTGCACTGTCAGATTGGCCCAGAAGAGTAGCCGTTGCAACAGGACACGACTGCCTAGGTAAACACCTTCATTGGAAAGCATCCATCCAAACTGCACTGCCAGATTGGCCCAGAAGAGTAGCCGTTGCAACAGGACACGACTGCCTAGGTAAACACCTTCATTGGAAAGCATCCATCCAAACTGCACTGCCAGATTGGCCCAGAAGAGTAGCCGTTGCAACAGGACACGACTGCCTGGGTAAACACCTTCATTGGAAAGCATCCATCCAAACTGCACTGTCAGATTGGCCCAGAAGAGTAGCCGTTGCAACAGGACACGACTGCCTAGGTAAACACCTTCATTGGAAAGCATCCATCCAAACTGCACTGCCAGATTGGCCCAGAAGAGTAGCCGTTGCAACAGGACACGACTGCCTAGGTAAACACCTTCATTGGAAAGCATCCATCCAAACTGCACTGTCAGATTGGCCCAGAAGAGTAGCCGTTGCAACAGGACACGACTGCCTAGGTAAACACCTTCATTGGAAAGCATCCATCCAAACTGCACTGTCAGATTGGCCCAGAAGAGTAGCCGTTGCAACAGGACACGACTGCCTAGGTAAACACCTTCATTGGAAAGCATCCATCCAAACTGCACTGCCAGATTGGCCCAGAAGAGTAGCCGTTGCAACAGGACACGACTGCCTAGGTAAACACCTTCATTGGAAAGCATCCATCCAAACTGCACTGCCAGATTGGCCCAGAAGAGTAGCCGTTGCAACAGGACACGACTGCCTAGGTAAACACCTTCATTGGAAAGCATCCATCCAAACTGCACTGTCAGATTGGCCCAGAAGAGTAGCCGTTGCAACAGGACACGACTGCCTAGGTAAACACCTTCATTGGAAAGCATCCATCCAAACTGCACTGCCAGATTGGCCCAGAAGAGTAGCCGTTGCAACAGGACACGACTGCCTAGGTAAACACCTTCATTGGAAAGCATCCATCCAAACTGCACTGTCAGATTGGCCCAGAAGAGTAGCCGTTGCAACAGGACACGACTGCCTAGGTAAACACCTTCATTGGAAAGCATCCATCCAAACTGCACTGTCAGATTGGCCCAGAAGAGTAGCCGTTGCAACAGGACACGACTGCCTAGGTAAACACCTTCATTGGAAAGCATCCATCCAAACTGCACTGCCAGATTGGCCCAGAAGAGTAGCCGTTGCAACAGGACACGACTGCCTAGGTAAACACCTTCATTGGAAAGCATCCATCCAAACTGCACTGCCAGATTGGCCCAGAAGAGTAGCCGTTGCAACAGGACACGACTGCCTAGGTAAACACCTTCATTGGAAAGCATCCATCCAAACTGCACTGTCAGATTGGCCCAGAAGAGTAGCCGTTGCAACAGGACACGACTGCCTAGGTAAACACCTTCATTGGAAAGCATCCATCCAAACTGCACTGTCAGATTGGCCCAGAAGAGTAGCCGTTGCAACAGGACACGACTGCCTAGGTAAACACCTTCATTGGAAAGCATCCATCCAAACTGCACTGCCAGATTGGCCCAGAAGAGTAGCCGTTGCAACAGGACACGACTGCCTAGGTAAACACCTTCATTGGAAAGCATCCATCCAAACTGCACTGCCAGATTGGCCCAGAAGAGTAGCCGTTGCAACAGGACACGACTGCCTAGGTAAACACCTTCATTGGAAAGCATCCATCCAAACTGCACTGTCAGATTGGCCCAGAAGAGTAGCCGTTGCAACAGGACACGACTGCCTAGGTAAACACCTTCATTGGAAAGCATCCATCCAAACTGCACTGTCAGATTGGCCCAGAAGAGTAGCCGTTGCAACAGGACACGACTGCCTAGGTAAACACCTTCATTGGAAAGCATCCATCCAAACTGCACTGCCAGATTGGCCCAGAAGAGTAGCCGTTGCAACAGGACACGACTGCCTAGGTAAACACCTTCATTGGAAAGCATCCATCCAAACTGCACTGCCAGATTGGCCCAGAAGAGTAGCCGTTGCAACAGGACACGACTGCCTAGGTAAACACCTTCATTGGAAAGCATCCATCCAAACTGCACTGTCAGATTGGCCCAGAAGAGTAGCCGTTGCAACAGGACACGACTGCCTAGGTAAACACCTTCATTGGAAAGCATCCATCCAAACTGCACTGCCAGATTGGCCCAGAAGAGTAGCCGTTGCAACAGGACACGACTGCCTAGGTAAACACCTTCATTGGAAAGCATCCATCCAAACTGCACTGCCAGATTGGCCCAGAAGAGTAGCCGTTGCAACAGGACACGACTGCCTGGGTAAACACCTTCATTGGAAAGCATCCATCCAAACTGCACTGTCAGATTGGCCCAGAAGAGTAGCCGTTGCAACAGGACACGACTGCCTAGGTAAACACCTTCATTGGAAAGCATCCATCCAAACTGCACTGTCAGATTGGCCCAGAAGAGTAGCCGTTGCAACAGGACACGACTGCCTAGGTAAACACCTTCATTGGAAAGCATCCATCCAAACTGCACTGCCAGATTGGCCCAGAAGAGTAGCCGTTGCAACAGGACACGACGGCCTAGGTAAACACCTTCATTGGAAAGCATCCATCCAAACTGCACTGCCAGATTGGCCCAGAAGAGTAGCCGTTGCAACAGGACACGACTGCCTGGGTAAACACCTTCATTGGAAAGCATCCATCCAAACTGCACTGTCAGATTGGCCCAGAAGAGATAGCCGTTGCAACAGGACACGACTGCCTAGGTAAACACCTTCATTGGAAAGCATCCATCCAAACTGCACTGTCAGATTGGCCCAGAAGAGTAGCCGTTGCAACAGGACACGACTGCCTAGGTAAACACCTTCATTGGAAAGCATCCATCCAAACTGCACTGCCAGATTGGCCCAGAAGAGTAGCCGTTGCAACAGGACACGACTGCCTAGGTAAACACCTTCATTGGAAAGCATCCATCCAAACTGCACTGCCAGATTGGTCCAGAAGAGTAGCCGTTGCAACAGGACACGACTGCCTGGGGTAAACACCTTCATTGGAAAGCATCCATCCAAACTGCACTGCCAGATTGGCCCAGAAGAGTAGCCCGTTGCAACAGGACACGACTGCCTAGGTAAACACCTTCATTGGAAAGCATCCATCCAAACTGCACTGCCAGATTGGCCCAGAAGAGTAGCCGTTGCAACAGGACACGACTGCCTAGGTAAACACCTTCATTGGAAAGCATCCATCCAAACTGCACTGCCAGATTGGCCCAGAAGAGTAGCCGTTGCAACAGGACACGACTGCCTAGGTAAACACCTTCATTGGAAAGCATCCATCCAAACTGCACTGCCAGATTGGCCCAGAAGAGTAGCCGTTGCAACAGGACACGACTGCCTAGGTAAACACCTTCATTGGAAAGCATCCATCCAAACTGCACTGCCAGATTGGCCCAGAAGAGTAGCCGTTGCAACAGGACACGACTGCCTAGGTAAACACCTTCATTGGAAAGCATCCATCCAAACTGCACTGCCAGATTGGCCCAGAAGAGTAGCCGTTGCAACAGGACACGACTGCCTAGGTAAACACCTTCATTGGAAAGCATCCATCCAAACTGCACTGCCAGATTGGCCCAGAAGAGTAGCCGTTGCAACAGGACACGACTGCCTAGGTAAAACACCTTCATTGGAAAGCATCCATCCAAACTGCACTGCCAGATTGGCCCAGAAGAGTAGCCGTTGCAACAGGACACGACTGCCTAGGTAAACACCTTCATTGGAAAGCATCCATCCAAACTGCACTGCCAGATTGGCCCCAGAAGAGTAGCCGTTGCAACAGGACACGACTGCCTGGGTAAACACCTTCATTGGAAAGCATCATCCAAACTGCACTGCCAGATTGGCCCAGAAGAGTAGCCGTTGCAACAGGACACGACTGCCTAGGTAAACACCTTCATTGGAAAGCATCCATCCAAACTGCACTGCCAGATTGGCCCAGAAGAGTAGCCGTTGCAACAGGACACGACTGCCTAGGTAAACACCTTCATTGGAAAGCATCCATCCAAAACTGCACTGCCAGATTGGCCCAGAAGAGTAGCCGTTGCAACAGGACACGACTGCCTAGGTAAACACCTTCATTGGAAAGCATCCATCCAAACTGCACTGCCAGATTGGCCCAGAAGAGTAGCCGTTGCAACAGGACACGACTGCCTAGGTAAACACCTTCATTGGAAAGCATCCATCCAAACTGCACTGCCAGATTGGCCCAGAAGAGTAGCCGTTGCAACAGGACACGACTGCCTAGGTAAACACCTTCATTGGAAAGCATCCATCCAAAACTGCACTGCCAGATTGGCCCAGAAGAGTAGCCGTTGCAACAGGACACGACTGCCTGGGTAAACACCTTCATTGGAAAGCATCCATCCAAACTGCACTGCCAGATTGGCCCAGAAGAGTAGCCGTTGCAACAGGACACGACTGCCTAGGTAAACACCTTCATTGGAAAGCATCCATCCAAACTGCACTGCCAGATTGGCCCAGAAGAGTAGCCGTTGCAACAGGACACGACTGCCTAGGTAAACACCTTCATTGGAAAGCATCCATCCAAACTGCACTGCCAGATTGGCCCAGAAGAGTAGCCGTTGCAACAGGACACGACTGCCTGGGTAAACACCTTCATTGGAAAGCATCCATCCAAACTGCACTGTCAGATTGGCCCAGAAGAGTAGCCGTTGCAACAGGACACGACTGCCTGGGTAAACACCTTCATTGGAAAGCATCCATCCAAACTGCACTGCCAGATTGGCCCAGAAGAGTAGCCGTTGCAACAGGACACGACTGGCCTAGGTAAACACCTTCATTGGAAAGCATCCATCCAAACTGCACTGCCAGATTGGCCCAGAAGAGTAGCCGTTGCAACAGGATACGACTGCCTGGGTAAACACCTTCATTGGAAAGCATCCATCCAAACTGCACTGCCAGATTGGCCCAGAAGAGTAGCCGTTGAACAGGACACGACTGCCTAGGTAACACCTTCATTGGAAAGCATCCATCCAAACTGCACTGCCAGATTGGCCCAGAAGAGTAGCCGTTGCAACAGGACACGACTGCCTAGGTAAACACCTTCATTGGAAAGCATCCATCCAAACTGCACTGCCAGATTGGCCCAGAAGAGTAGCCGTTGCAACAGGACACGACTGCCTAGGTAAACACCTTCATTGGAAAGCATCCATCCAAACTGCACTGCCAGATTGGCCCAGAAGAGTAGCCGTTGCAACAGGACACGACTGCCTAGGTAAACACCTTCATTGGAAAGCATCCATCCAAACTGCACTGCCAGATTGGCCCAGAAGAGTAGCCGTTGCAACAGGACACGACTGCCTAGGTAAACACCTTCATTGGAAAGCATCCATCCAAACTGCACTGCCAGATTGGCCCAGAAGAGTAGCCGTTGCAACAGGACACGACTGCCTAGGTAAACACCTTCATTGGAAAGCATCCATCCAAACTGCACTGCCAGATTGGCCCAGAAGAGTAGCCGTTGCAACAGGAC
Source organism: Diploptera punctata (assembly GCA_030220185.1). Taxonomy (NCBI): domain Eukaryota; kingdom Metazoa; phylum Arthropoda; class Insecta; order Blattodea; family Blaberidae; genus Diploptera; species Diploptera punctata. The sequence continues at coordinate 2,146 of JASPKZ010008456.1, read as the reverse complement.
ACGACTGCCTAGGTAAACACCTTCATTGGAAAGCATCCATCCAAACTGCACTGCCAGATTGGCCCAGAAGAGTAGCCGTTGCAACAGGACACGACTGCCTAGGTAAACACCTTCATTGGAAAGCATCCATCCAAACTGCACTGCCAGATTGGCCCAGAAGAGTAGCCGTTGCAACAGGACACGACTGCCTAGGTAAACACCTTCATTGGAAAGCATCCATCCAAACTGCACTGCCAGATTGGCCCAGAAGAGTAGCCGTTGCAACAGGACACGACTGCCTAGGTAAACACCTTCATTGGAAAGCATCCATCCAAACTGCACTGCCAGATTGGCCCAGAAGAGTAGCCGTTGCAACAGGACACGACTGCCTAGGTAAACACCTTCATTGGAAAGCATCCATCCAAACTGCACTGCCAGATTGGCCCAGAAGAGTAGCCGTTGCAACAGGACACGACTGCCTAGGTAAACACCTTCATTGGAAAGCATCCATCCAAACTGCACTGCCAGATTGGCCCAGAAGAGTAGCCGTTGCAACAGGACACGACTGCCTAGGTAAACACCTTCATTGGAAAGCATCCATCCAAACTGCACTGCCAGATTGGCCCAGCAAGAGTAGCCGTTGCAACAGGACACGACTGCCTAGGTAAACCACCTTCATTGGAAAGCATCCATCCAAACTGCACTGCCAGATTGGCCCAGAAGAGTAGCCGTTGCAACAGGACACGACTGCCTAGGGAAACACCTTCATTGGAAAGCATCCATCCCAAACTGCACTGCCAGATTGTCCCAGAAGAGTAGCCGTTGCAACAGGACACGACTGCCTAGGTAAACACCTTCATTGGAAAGCATCCATCCAAACTGCACTGCCAGATTGGCCCAGAAGAGTAGCCGTTGCAACAGGACACGACTGCCTAGGTAAACACCTTCATTGGAAAGCATCCATCCAAACTGCACTGCCAGATTGGCCCAGAAGAGTAGCCGTTGCAACAGGACACGACTGCCTGGGTAAACACCTTCATTGGAAAGCATCCATCCAAACTGCACTGCCAGATTGGCCCAGAAGAGTAGCCGTTGCAACAGGACACGACTGCCTAGGTAAACACCTTCATTGGAAAGCATCCATCCAAACTGCACTGCCAGATTGGCCCAGAAGAGTAGCCGTTGCAACAGGACACGACTGCCTAGGTAAACACCTTCATTGGAAAGCATCCATCCAAACTGCACTGCCAGATTGGCCCAGAAGAGTAGCCGTTGCAACAGGACCGACTGCCTAGGTAAACACCTTCATTGGAAAGCATCCATCCAAACTGCACTGCCAGATTGGCCCAGAAGAGTAGCCGTTGCAACAGGACACGACTGCCTAGGTAAACACCTTCATTGGAAAGCATCCATCCAAACTGCACTGCCAGATTGGCCCAGAAGAGTAGCCGTTGCAACAGGACACGACTGCCTAGGTAAACACCTTCATTGGAAAGCATCCATCCAAACTGCACTGCCAGATTGGCCCAGAGAGTAGCCGTTGCAACAGGACACGACTGCCTAGGTAAACACCTTCATTGGAAAGCATCCATCCAAACTGCACTGCCAGATTGGGCCAGAAGAGTAGCCGTTGCAACAGGACACGACTGCCTAGGTAAACACCTTCATTGGAAAGCATCCATCCAAACTGCACTGCCAGATTGGCCCAGAAGAGTAGCCGTTGCAACAGGACACGACTGCCTAGGTAAACACCTTCATTGGAAAGCATCCATCCAAACTGCACTGCCAGATTGGCCCAGAAGAGTAGCCGTTGCAACAGGACACGACTGCCTAGGTAAACACCTTCATTGGAAAGCATCCATCCAAACTGCACTGCCAGATTGGCCCAGAAGAGTAGCCGTTGCAACAGGACACGACTGCCTGGGTAAACACCTTCATTGGAAAGCATCCATCCAAACTGCACTGCAAGATTGGCCCAGAAGAGTAGCCGTTGCAACAGGACACGACTGCCTAGGTAAACAACCTTCATTGGAAAGCATCCATCCAAACTGCACTGCCAGATTGGCCAGAGAGTAAAGCCGTTGCACAGGACACGACTTCCTAGGTAACACCTCCTTCATTGAAAGCATCCATCCAACCTGCACTGCAGATTGGCCCAAATAGTAGC